>JAVLUX010000031.1:23417500-23580000 GCA_032164185.1 Moxostoma hubbsi
TATTAAAAGCGTCTTTAATACCTGTCGTCGGTACTGCTGTACAGGCACATATGAGGAATGGCTGTTTTATAAAGTCTACAACCCAAACGCATTTAGATGCGACTCGGTTCTGTGTGCACCACAGGGGAAAATACTTTGTACTGAAAAGTAATATCTCTCTGATCACTACCTCAGCTCACACTAGTTACACTTAAAATATATTATTCAATCCACACCTCAAACTCGATAAGGTAGCACAATTTATCAAACCAAAAAAAAAAAAAAACTATAGGCTACCTCCCAGATGTTTCCCTTCCGGTCTTTCCTTCGTGACTTCCGGGCATGAATCCTGTGCCAACCCTGTTCTCCCCTTTTACTGACGGAAAATATCTTTAGTAGGATAACATATTGAGAAATAAATTAGTCAGAGCTGAAGACATGAAAGCATGTCTTAATTTAGTTGTCATAGCACAAAATTACAAATGATGAAAAGGGGACAGCTAAACCCACTACTGGGGTAAGATGACCAACAAAGCACACTTGTCCCAGCTGTCATCTGGTTTCATTCTTAATAATGTAATTTTGTCATGTAAAGGAATATTCTGGGTTCATTAAGCTCAATCAACAGCATTTGTGGTATATAATGTTGATTAAAGAGAGTATAACTGCACAACTCAAAATATAGGCTCATTTATTTATCTCACCAACGTTTCTGCTATCAGCATTTTTCAAGGTATCACAATGGGAAGCAAACATATATAGAGTTATTAATTACCAACACGTGATGACGATTATATAGATTAATATAATGTTGATTACCACACACACACACACACAAAGATGCAAAAAAAAAATCAAGGTTACAGTGAGGCACTTACAATGGAAGTGAATGGGGCCAATGATTGGAGGGTTTAAAGGCAGAAATGTGAAGCTTATAATTTATAAAAGCATGTATATGAATACTTCTGTTAAAACCTGAGTATTATTTGAGCTGCAATGTTGTTTAAATCATATAGTTTTTACAGTCATTTTAGGATGTATGTCATTAATTGGATATATCTTTGAAAAGGTTAGTAAGTGATTTTATTACACTGAAATCACGTTAACACATTTTCTTTACATCTTATGTTTTGAAACAGTTAGTATTTTAATGTTTACAGATTGGCCCCATTCACTTCCATTGTAAGTGCCTCACTGTAACCCAGATTTTGGCTTTTTAAAAAGAAAAGGAGGGACAAGTCGAATGCATTTTTGTGGTAATCAACATAATGCCACAAATGCTGTCTATTGAGATTAAGTTGTCTTGAATCCAAAATATTACTTTAAAGTAAAACATTAAATCAAATGTAATTATGTATATATGTAAATGTATGTATCAAATAACAAAATCCCAGTCAAAAGAGATTCATCTGAATGTTTTTTTTTATAAATTATATACTGTTAACTTCAGGGCTATATACAGATGTCTATATTTTTAATTGAAGGGATGTCATAATAGCAATACTATGAATTCAGATTGAATTCCACTCAACTTGCATATATTATATAATGAATAGTGAAGATCTTTGAAATGTACATCTAACACATGGAATTATTTAACAATAATCCCATACATTATATTACTACTCAATTAAACAATAATAACACCCACAACAACATTCCACTGGGGGACATCTTACTACAAGAGTCTAACTTTACCTTTTCACTTCAAAATAAAATTTATATTTTTTTATTCCTTAAAATCTCAATACATTATGGTGTCCACAAATCGCACATTATCAAATAGACATTTCAGAGATCACTAGTTTCCAGTGACATAAATTTAGATCACTTAACCTCAAAACTGTTTTGATGGAATATATTTTCCAAATAATGATGTTCAGATGAACTGTAAAGAGGTGCACAGCCACAGATTTAGTGCCATCTGTCAATAGGAAAAGTGAATTGGGGGCATTTTGTAAAATGCACACAGATTCTGTCACTGTTACATATTTTAGTGTTAAGTATTCTAATGACTGAAAAACTTTCCCAAATTAACTACAATATGTTGTTTTAAATATTTAAAGGTGTGTATATTTTTTATGTCTATTGTTAAATCTGTTTATGTAAAATTGTAGCCTTTATGTAAAGCTGCAGGTTACACAAGTTACACAAACATTTTGCACAAGTGTAAAGAACAACTTTCTGTTAAAAATCTCATTATGTCAGGGTATTTAGAAGTGGTATAATGCATTATCTGTGACGTAAGATGGCTATATATGTACCAGAGTTCATTGCTAACAATGAGAGTTGAAAATCATAGGCCTTCTCATAAACTTCCTTAGTTGAGACACAACCTGTCATTCCCAGTCTCTTTCATCACCTCACCTCACCTCACACGCAGTCACACCTCTGAATTCCTAAATCAAAACTTCCTCCAAAGTACAGTATCTCACAAAAGTGAGTACACCCCTCACATTTTTGTAAATATTTGATTATATCTTTTCATGTGACAACAATATAGAAATGACACTTTGCTACAATGTAAATTAGTGAGTGTACAGCTTGTATAACAGTGTATATTTGCTGTCCCCTCAAAATAACTCAACACACAGCCATTAATGTCTAAACCGCTGGCAACAAAAGTGAGTACACCCCTAAGTGAAAATGTACAAATTGGGCCCAATTAGCCATTTTCCCTCCCCGGTGTCTTGTGACTCATTAGTGTTACAAGGTCTCAGGTGTGAATGGGGAGCAGGTGTGTTAAATTTGGTGTCATCTCTCTCTCACACTCCCTCATACTGGTCACTGGAAGTTCAACATGGCACCTCATGGCAAAGAACTCTCTGAGGATCTGAAAAAAAGAACTGTTGCTATAAATGAAGATGGCCTAGGCTATAAGAAGATTGCCAAGACCCTGACACTGAGCTGCAGCACGGTGGCCAAGACCATACAGCGGTTTAACAGGACAGGTTCCACTCAGAACAGGCCTCGCCATGGTCGACCAAAGAAGTTGAGTGCACGTGCTCAGCATCATATCCAGAGGTTGTCTTTGGGAAATAGACATATGAGTGCTGCCAGCATTGCTGCAGAGGTTGAAGGGGTGGGGGGGGTCAGCCTGTCACATTTAGTGACAGTGCTCAAACCATACGCCGCACACTGCATCAAATTGTTCTGCGACAGCCATCGTCCCAGAAGGAAGCCTCTTCTAAAGATGATGCACAAGAAAGCCCGCAAACAGTTTGCTGAAGACAAGCAGACTAAGTACATGGATTACTGGAACCATGTCCTGTAGTCTGATGAGACCAAGATAAACTTATTTGGTTCAGATGTGTCAAGCGTGTGTGGCGGCAACCAGCTGAGGAGTACAAAGACAAGTGTGTCTTGCCTACAGTCAAGCATGGTGGAGGGAGTGTCATTGTCTGGGGCTGCATGAGTGCTGCCGGCACTGGGGAGCTACAGTTCATTGAGGGAACCATGAATGCCAACATGTACTGTGACATACTTAAACAGATCATGATCCCCTCCCTTCGGAGACTGGGCCACTGGGCAGTATTCCAGCATAATAACGACCCCAAACACACCTCCAAGACGACCACTGCCTTGCTAAAGAAGCTGAGGGTGAAGGTGATGGACTGGCCAAGCACGTCTCCAGACCTAAACACTATGGAGCATCTGTGGGGCATCCTCAAACGGAAGGTGGAGGAGCACAAGGTCTCTAACATCCACCAGCTCCGTGATGTCGTCATGGAGGAGTGGAAGAGGACTCCAGTGGCAACCTGTGAAGCTCTGGTGAACTCCATGCCCAAGAGTGTTAAAGCAGTGCTGGAAAATAATGGTGGCCCCTCAAAATATTGACACTTTGGGCCCAATTTAGACATTTTCACTTAGGGCTGTACTCACTTTTGTTGCCAGCGGTTTAGACATTAATGACTGTGTATTGAGTTATTTTGAGGGGACAGCAAATTTACACTGTTATACAAGCTGTACACTCACTACTTTACATTGTACAAAGTGTCATTTCTTCAGTGTTGTCACATGAAAAGATATAATCAAATATTTACAAAAATGTGAGGGTTGTACTCACTTTTGTGAGATACTGTATTTACATCTATGCATTTGGCAGATGCTTTTATCCAAAGCAAATTACAGTGCACTTTTTACAGGGACAATCCCCCCAGAGCAACCTGGAGTTAAGTGCCTTGCTCAAGGACACAATGGTGGTGGCTGTGGGGATCGAACCAGCGACCTTCTGAATAACAGTTATGTGCTTTAGCCCACTACACCACCTAAACTCAGTTTCCCAATCCTTCATTTAGAGTAGTTTTTTCTATTGATCCAAGATTGTTAACTATTGTACCCACTCATAACTTGTTTTAAAATATTTTATAATGTAAAAATCAAGATGAAAGTATGGTTAAAAAAGGAAAATAGGGACAGCACTGAAAAGTGCATTTTCACTGATGACACCTCCTACACACTGGCCTCATTACAGTTCTGCCCTTTCTCAGTACTGTACAAAAGCTCTCCACTGCCCCAAAAGTCATCTGTTACTCACTGACATAGATGAGGTTGACTTACTTTTTTACTGCTGAACTCAGAGATTTTTAGAAGAATAGTTAAGCTCTTTTTACTATAAATCTCCACTTTTACTTTCATAATGTGAAAGTAGATATTTATCTTTAAAAAAAAAAAAAAAAAGGACTTAAATATTGATCTGATTCTCACCCAAAGTGATCGCATGAATTCCGAAGAAACCATTGGAATTGTATGGATTACTTTTATGCTGTCTCTATGTGAGTTTTGGAGCTCGAAAGGTCTGGTCACCATTCACTTGCATTGCATGGACCTACAAGCTTAAATATTCTTCTAAACATCTTTGTTTGTGTTCAGCAGAAGAAATAAAATCGTACACATCTGGGATGAGCGTGAGGGTGTGAAAATAATGAGAGAATTTTAATTTTTGGGTGAACGGTCCCTTTAAGCACACAGGGAAATCCTGACTGAAAAGTCTTAAGTGAACATTTTGCAACCAAATGTTATATGCAAAATCATATTAGGCTAAAATAGGTTTGAGCTGTAGAAATCTGCAAAAGTTAAGAGTTAAAAGAATGCGCTTCATTAAATCATATGACACGTATAAACAAACAGCTGACATTTAAATTGCGTCGAATTCAAAGAAATGAAATCTAATTTAAAAAACGCCAAAAGTCCCGCTTAAACGTATGTGGGTTTAATGTCAACTCAACTGCCCCCGCGTGTTTACGGGACGTCCGTCAGATAACTCGTGCTCGCGGCAGGTGTGTGGAATCTTGTGTGTGTCTGGCGAACGCTCCGCCCCTGTCAAAGAAACAATTTAAGACAAGTCGCGGTCGAAAGCTGAACTACGTTACTGACGAATTCCAAAACTCGAAAGAACTGAAAGAGGGCAGGACGCGCTTCAGTGGGCTACTCTCTGCAGTAGGCATATGTCAATTTTTAACTCGTGCTACTTGCATTTTTTATTTATTTCATCTACATGTTTTAACTTATTTTTAAAACATTTATTTGATTGATTAACTACATTTTTATTAATTTCAGTTTTTGTTATGTTTTAGATGTGTTCAGATGAAGAGCGCGCGATGACGGGGGGCTCAGGTAACGGAAAGTTGCGTCAGTGGCTGATCGAGCAGGTGGACACTGGAAAATACCCTGGACTCGTGTGGGAGAACGAGGAGAAGAGCATATTTCGGATTCCGTGGAAGCACGCGGGCAAGCAGGACTACAACAGGGATGAGGATGCTGCGCTCTTCAAGGTACAGTCAGGATTGACGAGGAAGGGATGCAAGCGCCGATAATAAAGCGAAACAAATGCACGCGCAGATTAATTGTAGCTTCAGTCCAGCATTAAACTTCCCTAGGATATTTGAAAGTAGTTATATGTCGGCCTCTTGGTCTGAACTTGCTTTCCTGCAGGCTTGGGCGCTGTTCAAAGGCAAGTACCGCGAGGGCATCGACAAACCTGACCCGCCAACGTGGAAAACGCGCCTTCGGTGCGCTCTCAACAAAAGCAATGACTTCGAGGAGCTCGTGGAGCGCAGTCAGCTTGATATATCGGATCCATATAAAGTATATAGAATCGTTCCGGAGGGATCAAAGGCGAAAGGCAAGGGGAAAAATGCACTTCACACGAGCGCACGTGTCAGCATGTGTTATGTGCACACTGAATTCACGCGTCCATAATCAACCCCCTCATATTTATTAATTGCGTAAATGAATGACATCATAGACAGTGGAGCAGCTATTTACAGAGTTTCTCCTAACAATACTTTTTTTTTTTTTGATCTTTTAGCATCAAGATCGTTTGAAGATTCACAGTCCAATTCAAGCTCGCCCAGCTATCCAATACATCCACCTTATGCACCAGCAGCTTCTCAGGTGAGAATGCAATCATCTTAGTTGTGCTTCTGTCTGCGTTTCTATGCATGCATTTTGAATGTCTATGCATTTGGCATTGCAGGTGTGCAAATACATGTCTCCAGCAGAGAGAGGATGGAGGGATTACCCCACCCTGTCTGAGATCCCTTACAGCCAGAGCCCATATAATTCACGCTGGGACCCTGGTACTGTGTTTCTGTGTACAGAATAGCCATACAGTTTATTTAAAGCAGCATGCAAATGCATGAACGTATTACTGTGTGTGTAGGATACCAATTCAGTGGCACCTTCTACAGTTGCACTGCTTCAGATCCACAGCCCTCACCCTTCTCCCTGGATGCCAGCATGAGATCAGCTGAGGCTGTGGCCCTTTCAGGTACACATTCAAGGATGGTCATAAACTGACATGCTCAATAGTTGTCAATTCCTGTCTTTTTTTAAAATCATGAGTTTAAATGCGAGTATTTCCATTCCAATGATCATTTTTAAATTAAGTAGTAATCCTTTTATTTGATCTTCTTCTCGTTTAGATTACCGCTTACATGTGATGGTGTTTTACCGGGATGCTCTTGTACGAGAGGTAACAGTGAGTAGTCCAGAGGGTTGTCAGGTGGGCCCGAGCAGAGAGGGACAGATCTACGCTTCACCTGGGGCCCCAGAACTGGTTGAACTCCCTCAATCTGAAGGGGCATCTTTGGAGCATGGCGTTATGCTCTGGATGGCCCCTGATGGGTTGTATGCCCGGCGTCGCTGCCCCTGCAGGGTGTACTGGGAGGGAGCTCATGCACCACCTACTGACAAACCCAATAAACTGGAGAGAGAGCAAACATGCAAACTGCTGGACACTCAGCTTTTCATAACAGGTTCGTGCAAGTGTTTTTCTTTACATGGTGAAATTACACTAAGAGCAAAGAAATAAACAGGTTACTTCACCACACATCTTTCTCTGTAAGCGCTGGCAGTCATTTATTGCAAATGTTTATGTTGTTTCCTTGTTGACCGTGCACATCATAAAAACCCATCTCAAAAATGACATACATATTACAGTAAACAAACAGGTCGAAAGCCTTTACAGTAAACAGTGTGTCACACTATCTGTGGGTCGAGATTTAGCGTCAGTCATCTATGGGTTACAACTCACGCCCACCTTCTGCATGTCATAGATTCACTGATTGTTGTTATTCTCACAGGACTTTCCAGCATATTATGAATACAACTAAGATAGCTCAGAAAGCACGTGTGCCTGTTAGATTTAATGCTCAAAGTAAGGAAAGAAAATAAAGAATGAGGGGAAAAGAGAAAGTACATTTGCAATATATTAAGTGAGATAATGGAGAGAAAGTTAGTAAAACAGGCCTATTGCAAAGGACACCCAATGGCTTGAGAAACATTTCTAATTCTTGCCAAATGGACCCACTTTATATTAGGTGTCTTTAACTGCTATAGTACATTGTACATTATAAGTACATTGTATTGTATGTATTTTAATGTTAGTAAATAGTAGTTAAGGACAACTAATATAAAGTGGGACATGCCAAATTTACAAATCAACACATTGTAAAAACAAAGTTGTAACCTTGAGTTTTGCTTATGTCTATGGTGGTTGCGTCCAAGCATTGTAATAAGACATTTTCACAAACAACATTCAGGGTGCCTGTATTTATTATAATTCATAATCAAGGATCAGTCTTATTTCTCCCTCTCTTTCAACTCCTTTGATCATGTACTGTATTTATTGATCTCACCTATAATTGGATTCAAATCTCTCCATCTTCATGTTTCCCTTAGATTTGCAGAGTTACTCCCTACACGGTCGCCCTGCCCCATGTTCCCAAGTGCTGCTGTTCTTTGAGGAGGAAAGCTCTGACGCACAAAGACCAAGAAGGACCCTTACAGTGCAGGTGCATATTTTAACCACCAGTCCCATTCCAAACATTTATCTGGTTCTTTTTAACACTGATGAATAGCATAATGGTATTCCTGCATGACTAATCTTACTTTCCTCTGGTCATTGTGTCATAGGTTGAGCCACTATTTGCTCGCCAGCTTCTTTTTCTTTCTCACCCTGGCAGCATAAACTACATCCGCACTCATGAGCTTTCACACTTGCCCCCTGAACATGCCCTCTCCCAATGTCAAGATTTCCACAGAGTCATCACGCATCACCATAACAGCGGCCCTTAAAATTGACCCTAAACAGCTTTTCACACTACGCTTAACCTTGAGTTAATGTCCTTTTTTAATCCCGGGTTAGAGTCAGTTTTAACCATGGGATAGCATGGTTTATCAAGAGTGATTAAGAGACATTTCCAGAGATGGACAAGCAGATTTTAAAACAGGTTTTGTGCTTGAAACATGATGTACTTGTTCAATAATTATTCAAATAAACATGTGAAGTGTCAGAATCTAGATAACCCAGGATTATGTTAACACGGTGTTAAAAGTAACCCAGGGTTGGCAATTTCAAGAGTGAAAGGCCCATTCATATTTCCAAGCTAAAGCTTAACAAGCAAATGGTGGAATTCAGCAATGTACTGTAACTCAAGCTTCGGTTCCTTGGAATGGAGCAGAACCACGCCAGAATAATGTGCTAATAGTTTGTCATAAATCACGTTTAAATCTGAGAAAGACTCAAAGCATATGGCTGTGTACAAATCACTAGAATAAATTATTGTATAATGCCAGCATACCCTTAAAGTGTGGGCTGTTAGCTGACACGACATAGAAGAATGTAAATTGTGCATATTAGCTGTGCATTATTTTTCTCGCACAAGCAGTGTTACATTTATTTGAACTGCAATGCAGCTGCATTCAGAATGTAAAAGCCAAAGTATTTGATGTATATAGGCTATGCATGTACTTGTTTTTAAATGGAAATTCTTTTCTAAACTTTTACTTGTACAGTTCTAACAAAATGCTCTACTTTTATTCCACTACTTTAGCTTTTTCGTGTTGTAATGCCCAGAGTGCCTAAAATTTGTCATATTTGTGTCAAACTTCCTCTGTTTAGTGATTCATTTTCACTTAATAAAAAATTACAATTAATTGTGTGCATTGATTTTTTTACCTGTACAAGGTTAGCCTCCATGTGATACTGTGTCAAAAAGTTTTTACACTTGTTCCATTGTTGTTGGTTTGAGGTTAACTTTACTGTAGTTTCTAGTGCATCAGTCTTGATCGCTTTTTAAATGGTGGGCTGACTATGGTTAAAGAATCTAAGCCTGAATAAAGAGCAGGTGGGGGATACTTTCAAACCCCACTGCAAAAACTGGAATCCCCATAAATGTGTGTAGATTTGAGGAGACGTCAAGGCACTTTTTACATTGAGTGGAAGCAATATGTTAACTGTTGAGTACATTGACAGGGTGTAAGCGTATGACAGCGTGCACACAGGATGGCGTTTGTGGTTTGAAGACAGGATGGTGCTGCCAGATAGTTACAACCTGATGACATCACAGAGGAGGTACTTTTTATTCTTCCTTCTCAATAAAGACACTTTTACTTCACTAGAAGTTTGCCATAAATACGGAGTAAATTATTAGGAACATCTGTATACTTATTCATGTGGTTATCTAATTAGCCAATCGTGTGGCAGCAGTGCAGTGCATACAATCATTCAGATATGGGTCAGGAGCTCCAGTTAATTTTCACATCAACCATCAGAATGGGGAAAATGTGATCTCAGTGATTTACACCATGGCATGATTGTTGGTGCCAGATGGGCTGGTTTGAGTATTTCTATAACTGCTGATCTTCTGGGATTTTCACACACAACAGTATCTAGTTTACTCAGAATAATGTCAAAAACAAAAAAACATCCAGTGAGAGGCAGTTCTTGGGACAGAAACAACTTGTTGATGAGTGAGGTCAATGGAGAATGGCCAGACTGGTTCGAGCTTACGGAAAGGCCACAGTAACTCAGATAACCCCTCTGTAAGTGCTCAGTGAGTGTATATTTCTAACAAGGAACTAACAACTTATACTATGCTATATGAGCCTGTTACACTGATATCTCCGATATTAGCTTATGCATGGAATTCCCTGAATTTTTTTTTATAGATGTTTTACACAAACAATTCTTTTGATATATTCCACTGTTTATGGGCTCACAGTTCTACATTAGCACATAAACATGTTTGGATAATTTTCCGCTGCCTACAGAACGGAAAGGTACAATCATTGAAAACTTCCCTTCAAGTCTAACAGCCTGAGATCAATACACCCACTCTTTACCTGGTGCCACACATGGCTTTGATACGATTCTATCAATCTGCTTCCCTTAAATGAGTGGGTGTTCAGAACTCTAAATTTAGAAGAGAAAATCAACAAACAAGACTTCAGGAAAGAGGTATCTTTGCGTCACTTTGTAGCCCAATTTCAGGGCTTCACAAAAAGCAGAATGTCTTACGATGACAAAAGGGTAGAAACAAACATTATCGGTTCATTGTGAAGTTTTTGAGATAGCTTGTTAACAGCCTGCAAGAGCCGTTAACTTCGTGACTAGTTTGTTTTCTAGCCAGTTATGCCTTAGCAGTTAATTATAATGGGCACATCCTAAATACTACACACTTCCTCTCCGGACAGGTGAAAATATCCCCATACTGCTGAGGCAGGGCAGGGTGTGACTTTCTGTCTGACACTGAACAGGGTGTGCACACATCAGCGATCGTGTGGTCATGATATACTTCTACAGGTTTCTTTTTATCAAAGACGACTGACAAGAGTCATTTCAAAACTCAACAGCTTCGTCTTTCCAAAAGCAATACGCTCGCTTACATACACACATGCATATACACAATCCTTGCAATTACTCTGGTAACTGCTTGCAGAAAAAAAACTCACTTTGTGTAAGTGCACATAGATTTATTTATTTATTTAAAATGCATTTCAGTCAATGAGGTGGACAAAAAGAGGCCCTAACTTATCAGATTAATGTGCCAGCAACTTTCTTAAACAGGTTGCCACATCCTCTCTACTCACGCAAACAAGCATAATTTAGCAAGTATAAAAAGACTACATGGTTGGCACTAAATTTGTTGTGTTAACTGAAATGATCACTTAGTGTTACACTGTAGAGGCATTGTGTATAATGGGTTTTGTGAAGGCTTATCTCTTTACAGGCTGAAAAGAGGCAGGCTTGAAGCAATTAAGCTGTAACTTCATGCTGCTCTTAAATGTGTTCAGTAGCTCCTCCAAGAGCCTGAGAAAGACAGAGAAAAATTATTGGGAGAGTTATTATACAGGCCATCACATCAGATTTTTATGAACCAACGAACATCAATTTGTCTCAAAACTGCTTTTTAGGTTTACCCAACAATTTAGTCAACATGTCTGTAAAGGTTCTCATTCACTGCAGAATCTCATGTTCATTAAACCATTATACCTGAACTTATTTACCCTTTTTGTTTAAATATTTCACCACCAACTAAGTTGACCAGATTTGCTATCTACTGAATATACAGCTTAACACCACACAGCTGTTTTAGTTTTAAAAGGATAGTTCACCCAAAATAAAACATTATTTACACCCCATCAAGTTGTTCCAAACCCATACGGCTTTCTTTCTTCAGTGGAAAGGAAATTTTAGGCAGAATGACAGGGACTAACAGCTTCAGTCACCATGTACTTTAATAGCATCTTTTTTTCATACAATGAAAGTGAATGGTGACGAAGGCTGTCATTCTGCCTAACATCTAATTTTGTGCTCCTCGTCATTTTTGGGGCAAACTATCCCTTAAAGTATAACAGTTCAGCGTTTCTGTGACTGAAACTTCTGATGTAATTTACAATTTGAGTTTAAACTCACTTTTTGTCAGCGCCACTCTGCAGCTGTGGAAGAGCTTCTATCGCCTGCTTAAAACTAGTGCTGAGAAATAAAAGATGCAGATATCAGAGAACATCACACAATCACATAGACACAAATAATAATACTAACACTATTTTCTGTTCTCATTTTTTATAATCTGCAAATGTAAGCTAGTTTACCTAGTGACCATTGTATTGCGACAATGGCTGTCGATTAATTAAAATATTTAATCAAATTAATAAAACATGATATGCCGATTAATTAATCAAATTAATTGCAATAAATCCAATATATAAATATTTGCCTGGACAGGCCTTTATAAACCAATAACATGTATATTATAAGTATTCTAATTTAGATAATTCAAAAGCATTACATTAAAATGTACCCTTAAAATGCATTATATTATTGTGGCAGATGAGTGAAGCATTGATAAGACAAAGTGAAAAAGTGGCTTTAGAAGGCAATATATTGTTTATTTCTATATTATTGAACATAAGCCCATCAATGGCCAACAGCAATCCATTTTGCAATAATTCGTCAATCTGTCTTGAGATAAATTTATAATAAAAGCTTGTCTAAGGATGTGTCAATGTACACAAGCCTCAGACGGACGCTTCTGGAGCATCTCACTTTGGTTGCATTGCATCATATATACATCATTTCTGGGTCGCTGTGTCAAGTTAAATAGTTTGAAATGTAGAAAAACACATCTCGATCGATTAAATCGACAGACCTAATTATGACATGAATGTTGAATGTGTGCAAGTCTTACCGACTCTCTGATGTTAGGTAAGGCTCTAAGGCATCTTGCAACGCACAGATTTCGAGACGTGCCTGCAGGGAGCAATATTCATGAAAAAAATGATTGTTTGGATTTCAACACCTTAAGATCAATAGCAAAATGACCTGGTAAGAATTTGTGTGAGGGGTGTCCTGTACCTGCAGAGCACCATTTTTACTGAAGGAGGACACACACTGCATCAGGCGACTCATTTCTTCAGCTACAGCCTCAATGATCTTTGCCAAAACACGAGGAACGAGCTCCTTGGACACAGTGAAAACCTGAAAGAACAAATCAATAGATCAACAGAGACATATCGAAGAAATAGAGATGATTCAAGGCAGGTTTTGGAATAGAAAAGGGAGCCTTGAAGGCGCAAGTAGTATTCAAGATGTAACAGGGCCACTGTTAGATCAGATTACCCTGTCATCAGAGTTTGATTGTAACTGAAGGTTAGTGCATCTTACCTCAGCGTGCACAGAGATGATGCTGACCAAAGCCTCCTTCAAATAACTCCTCACACCTGAGTCAGAGAGAAAGAGAAGAGCTTAGTATTCATACTTTTTAAGGATCATTATAGGTATGTGACAGAGACACCATTTGAAATACCTTGTTGCCAATGATCAACTCATATCAGATACAATTTGAAAGTGTTAAAACTAACCTCTCCAAAAATGTCACTCACTCTATCATATTATTTTGCCATAAAAGATTACTAGGCCTAAAACATTGTGACAACTATAATTCTAAAAATACTTATTTGTCAAAGACAAGCATAAATCTCTTCTGTTTACGTTTTCTCTCTTCAGAAAAGTTTGTTTTCTGTTTGCAGCTTAGAATACAAACTTGCCAGGTGTGGCTTGGTTCATGAATATTAATTACATTGAGACATTGGTCCTAATTTATTTGCTGAATGGCAGGCATTGGTAAAGGAGCACAAGGATGGGATTATAGTTTACTGCCTGCACATTCAAGCACTTTATTGCAAAAGCAACTGCTTGACTTTAAACTTAAGTTTTAATTTGGTTGATATGCTAAGATATTTTGGAAAAATCACCTACATCAAACTTTAAGCTTAGCACTTTTCTGATAAACACTTTTTATTGATTCACAAAATTGACAAGAAAAGCAAAACATATATTCACAGAATAAACATTTAACCCCCATTATTACCCCTCCCAATCCCCAACCCCACCCTGACCCTCAACAAATATCCCTGTGGTCACACATGAGTATACAAAAAAAGAAAAATACAATTATAGTGTAGAAGTAGAGAAGTATAGTTTTAAATGTGTGTTTTATATATTTATATATACCCTAGGAAAATCATCCCCCCTTTCTTATCACAGCTGCTAATTGTTCCAGGGCAAGCAGAGCAATAATGGTAAAGAGGGCAACCCTGCCGGCTGCCCCTATCCAGAGTAAAATTATTTGAAATTAATCCATTTGATTGTACTGCCGCTACCAGGTGTCTATAAAGTAACTTAATCCATTCTCGATTACATTTCCAAAATCTTAAAAAGATAATCCCATTCTACCATATCAAATGCCTTTTCGACGTCAAGTGAGATGGCAGCGACCAGAGTCTGCTCATTCACCACTGACCTAGAAGAGCTACAAACCCGATTAAACTCCACCTGATCTATAGGTATAAGAGATGTCATAACATTACTTAATTGGTTAGACAAAAACATCTAGCTGGATCAGGGATATTGGATGGTAAGGTAACTCTTACATTCGCGTGGATCTTTGCACTTTTTAAAAATCAGACTGATCCGGGCTTGTGTCATGGTTGGTGGAAGCTTTCTATTCTTTAATGATTCCGTATGAACGTCTAACAAAAGTGGAGCCAGTTCTATAGCATAAGATCTAAAAAATTCAGTTGCAAAGATGTCTGGCTCAGAATCAACAGACTTTTTTGCTCATTCATCAGTTTAGGGAGTTCTAATGGTTCCATGAAGTTTCTAATATCTTCATCAGTATACAAAGAATTGGAACTATAGAGATCAAGATAGAATTCTTTAAAAGCATTATTAATATCATGGCTGAGGTATATATTTCACCACCAGCAGATTTCACTGAGGGAATGGTGGAAAAAGACTCTCTCTGTTTAAAATATATCAACCCAGACGTTTTCTTGCTATGACTCAAAGTC
Organism: Moxostoma hubbsi; assembly: GCA_032164185.1. Taxonomy (NCBI): domain Eukaryota; kingdom Metazoa; phylum Chordata; class Actinopteri; order Cypriniformes; family Catostomidae; genus Moxostoma; species Moxostoma hubbsi. The sequence continues at coordinate 23,432,621 of JAVLUX010000031.1, forward strand.
TGACTGTCTTCGCATGAATAGCCAAAACTCCGCCTTCCACGACAAAATAATATTTCCATCGGGTCAATTCTTCATAAGACATCATTCGGCGCTTCAGCTCAGCCCTGGCACTTTTAATATTCACTTCCAATTTCATGAGTTTTGTGTTTTGGATTTCTTGGTGAATGAGGCTTACTGTATGATACGGCCCCTAAGAACCATCTTAAGTGCCTCCCAAACCATGCCTACAGAGGATACTGAGGACCAGTTGGTCTCCATATTGATTTCAGTCTTTAGCATTTGTTGGAATTCAGTATTTTGCAAAAGGGATACATTAAAACACCAACTATATTATTTATATTTCTCTGTATGTGGCAACACCTCTAGACACGCCAGGACACGATCTGAGACTAAAATGTTTCCAATTGAGCAATCAACAAATTGGATATATATATATATAAAAAAAAAAAAAAAACTATTCTAGAGTAAATCTTATGGACTGATGAAAAACATGTATAGACCCTACCAGATGGGTTCAAAAGTCTCCAAATATCTGTAAGACCAATATATTTACACATCATGTGAAGCGTTACTGTTGCTCTAGGGGGGCTTGCACACTTTTGCTTCACAATGATCAAGGACTGAGTCAATCAAAAGATTAAAGACTCCAACCAATATTATATCATGAGGGGTGCCAACCCCAAGATCTATAAAAAAGCCCTGATCATCCATGTTAGGTGCATAAATATTAGCGGTGAGTGGTGGTGGCGTAGTGGGCTAAGGCACAACGTAATCAGAAGGTTGTCGGTTCGATCCGACAACCTTCTGATTACAACACCATTGTGTCCTTGAGCAAGTTACTTAACTCCAGGTTGCTCCGGGGGGATTGTCCCTGTAATAAGTGCACTGTAAGTCACTTTGGATAAAAGCGTCTGCCAAATGCATAAATGTATTAGCCAAAATTAGACTTTGCCCCTAAATTTCAGCTAAAACTATAATGATTCTTCCTAATTTGTCTTTACTCTGTTTGAGATATTTGAATTGTAAATATATACTTATCAGTGTAATGACTCCCCTGCTCTTACTCGAGCCAGCACTATAAAAAAAATGCCCACCCCATATCTTTCCAAATTCCTGAATCCTGCATAGAAAGGCATGTTTCTTGAAGAAACACTATATCATATTTCTTATGCTTGAGAAGAGAAATAACTTTCCATCTTTTTATGGGGGGCCCCAACCCATTCCACCTAGAGAGAGACAATCCACTCATATTAACATCTGCCATTTTGACATATAAGAAAAAATTGATTGTGTGTCAAAAACAATATTATAAAGACCACATTCCAACATTGGTGCGACCATTAAAACCTGAACATCTCCTGGAACAAACAAACAGAAAAAAGAAAAACGTGTGCATTAACCCAGCGAACGACAGCGCCAACTTGCGTCCATCTCTCCAAACTCAAGCAGTCCACGTACACCTACGAGGACCCCGCGACAAACTTGTTGTCGGATTGCTCAAGTACAGTGTTTCTATACAAATTTTGTGAGACAGAATTACACAGCAAAAGATAATCGATAAAACAAACTTCAGCCAATAGGTGGAACAAATTCAAAGAGCGTGTAGATTCATCCACAAAACTGTCCCAATGTGTGCCTCTCTGCAAAAAAAATATATATATATAGCACGTGTGGGGCCACGCCATACACGACAACTCACCACGCGCCCCACCGTGAGCAAACCACATTATAGCGATCATGAGGATGTTACCCTGTTTGACTCTACCCTCCCTAGCAACCGGGCCAATTTGGTTGCTTAGGAGACCTGGCTGGAGTCACTCAGCACGCCCTATGATTTGAACTCGCGAACTCCAGGGGATTATCCAGGGGATTATCTGTATCTAGCCAGTGTCTATACCACTGGGCTACCCAGGCCCGCATTTCTCCGTCCAAATCGACTCCCTGGCTCAAGGCCCTTTCGGGGGTATCAGCTTGAGCATGTAAGTGTCTTTTAATGACTCCAGAGCCCCAGGATTTTGAATTCTTTGACATACTGACCTCCTAGAACAGTTATGAAATGGAGTGTATTGAATCTCATCAGTTTATATCATAAAAAGTGTTAAAACAAGCAAAGTACGCAGAGCTCGCCGTTCACACGTCCGGTCCTCGCATGGCGTCACGTGACTCCCAATCTCTAAGCACTGTAATAATAATCACTTCCCGGTCCTAAAGCATGTAACACCCACATTTTTAGTCGCTCTAGTCATCAAAATAGCATGCACTGCCTAGTTAAGCAATAACATGACTTATTAGAAAGTAATTAAAGAATACTTATTGATTAACTATAAAATGATGAACTGTTTTAACTGTAAAAAGATATTTTCACTTTTGTCATACTATGCGCACTATGGCATAATTAAGTCAAAGAGATAGATGATATGGAAACAATAATTTTTCATGTCCATTGAGGTCTTGGTGTATTTTGGAGCTAAACAAGATGATCATTCTAACTGGTAATTATTCATATTGGGATCGAAAAATGAGCAGTAGTGAAGACAAGTAAGTCGGTTTTTAAAAAAATAGCAGCAGAAAGTCTGAGATGCATGAACTGTTCTTGCAAATACACAAATGATTCACAAAACCAATAGATTTTAGTCAAATATGCACCACACAGGCTCACTCTCTCTCTCTCTCGAGAAGTACACACACACAACCATGACTGAAACTGTGACATGTTACTTAAAGACAATGAGGGGAGACTGAAACTGTAGAATCAAGGCAAGTACTAGGCTTTCTCTAATAGTACTGTCTTTATGGTGATGTTTTTCGACTCTCAAGAGGGCGATGCATTCTAGAAACATTCAGAGATATTTTCACAATATTTTCTGCATTTCGCCAGATAACATGATTCAGGTGTTTGATACCTGTAGGTGGTACGCAGTCCTTCCAGTCAAAGTAACCAGCATAGATGCCCGGCTCCAGAGAGCCGACAATAGGGTCTGATTTCTTCTCGATGTACGTCTCAAACAGATGTTCGTCCAGCTGTCTCACTGCCTCTATGCTCACCTGAAAGAAAAAAAACAACATGTGTTCAGTCTAATCACAAGAATGTATATTACTTTAGGAATCCATTAACATCAGACCTGTAATCATACACTCACACATACACTTCTTGCAGAATGAGTAGAGTTCACTCATGTATGTCCACCATTCTGATAGTAAAAAAAAAAAAAAAAAAAAAAAGTCCTCAAAAACCAAAATGGAAATCACCATCTCAAAAGGGGAAAGATGACCATATCTATTTAACATATAGAACACCAAAGAGGGACAAAGACCAGACAAATGAGTGACAAATGACAAACCTCTCTGAGAATTGGCCTGAACGTTATTGCAAACTATAAACAATTTTAAAGGGATAGTTCACCCAAAAATGACAATTCTCTCATTATTTTCGGACCCTCATGCCATCTCAAATGTGTATGACTTTCTGCATACATTTTTTCTGCAGAACACAAACCAAGATTTTTGGGAGAATATTTCAGCTCTGTAGGTCCACACAATTAAGTGAACTTTGAAGCTCCAAAAAGCACATACAAGCAGCATAAAAGTAATCCATATGAGATCCAGTGTTTCAATCCATGTCTTATGAAGCGATCCGATAGGTTTTGGATGAGAACAGACCAAAACGGAACTCCTTTTTCACAAAACATAAGCAGCCTCCTTGGCAATCGTGATTTCAAGCTTGATTACACTTCCTAGTGCCATCTAGCACTCTGCGCATGCATCAAGTGCTAGGAAGTGTAAACAAGCTAGAAACCATAATCATGCCTTGAGACTGCAATGGCAAGATGTACAGTTAAGAATTAGTTATATTTTGGTCTGTTTATCACCCAAAACCAATTAAATCACTTCAGAAGACATTGATTATCAGACCACTGGAGTCTGATGGATTTCTTTTATGTAGGGCTGGGCGATATGGCAAAAAATATGATCACAATATTCTTTTTCATATCATTCCATATCAATATTTATAACAATATTCAATCACTTTTACACATTGCACATTTTTTTTTTAATTTTCAAAATTAAGAACAGAAAACTAAATCCTAAACAGTCTAAATAGTCTTTACAAAACTGTGTTGGGGTCCCAGACACAGCCAATGCAGTGGTGTCTGAGGGTTCTTCTATGAGTTTATCAATTGAGTGGAGTTATGAATGTTATAAGATGATCTGTTCATTTTGAATCATAATGAAGGTATATATATATATATATATATATATATATATATATATATATATATATATATATAAATATATATATATATATATATATATATATATATATATATATATATATATATATATATATATATATATATTTATTTATTTTTTTTACATTAAAATTACTTTCATATTTGTTTACATACAAATATCCAAGAAAGGGGGCATAGAAGCCCTTGTGACTGAGGAATGATACTGTATGGGGATTCAGGGGTATCTCCAGAGAGAAACTTATGAAAATGTGTAAGTCTGAATGGACCATTTTTCTATTTTCATTAAAGTGAGAAAGACTAGGCTACAAACTGGTAATTGTTTTGTCTTTCATTATTGTCAGAGATGATGAAATCTGTATAATTTCACAAAATTAGAACAGAAATCTATTTGTTTATTATTAAAGGCTTGGAACATGCTGATTAATAAAACTAAATTTAGAAAGAAAAACGTTATGGAAACACGCACCTCATGTTTACTCACATGTGGGGAAAAGAGGAAGTGGGTGCGGACCGGGACAGAGCATCAGTGAAGCGTGTTTCAGTGTTAGAGTAAAATATTCAAGAATACAGCGCAGAAAGATGAGATATGATGTAACCGGCACTGTTTTGTCACGATGCTCACTAGACGATGAGAGGGTGTAACCATCGTCATGATATCTTGCAGTCAAAATGGAATCAATCTGGGGTCCGGATCTGGAACCGGTGATCTGCGTAGCGGGGGCAATAGCAACTTCATACAGTCTGAGGCTGCATTTCCACTGACGCAGAAGTAATCTGCACAAAGCCACTCCCAACGCTAGGGAAACGCTTGCCCTGCGCTGCTGACAATTTTACAATCCACCTCGCGAGCTTGACGCTCGGCTTCTATAGGAAGGAATTGAAAGCGCTTGCTCACATTCACTCACCACACATCAGTGGAAACATACGATAAGAAAGCCAAACTGCTAGTGTTTTTAATAACACGCATGTCTAGAACACAGGCTAAATATCTAAAATTACTCGAAAGCTTATCGTTGATATCATGGAGTTTTTTTATTGTGATAAATATTGATATTGTTTTATTGCCCAGCCCTACTTTTATGCTGCCTTAAAGTGCTTTTAAGTGCTTTTAAGAGCTCATAGAAATCTGGGATGGCATGAGATTGTGTAAATGATGAGAGAATTGAAATTTTTTCGGTGAACTACACATTTAACTAGAATGTTTATACTTTAACTATGTTTATGTTCTTGCCCTGGACTCACAGTGCTACTGTATAGTGTTGTAAGTTTTGTTATTCATTTGCTAAGGTGTTCAAAGTATTTTTATAGTGTTTTGCAAGAAGGTTTCTAGGGTATTCTTGGAGATAGCTAGGGTGTTGCTTACTGGTGGTCCAAGTCAAAAGAGGTCATCCCCAAGTCTCAGTGGTATTCTCATCCCTAGATATGGCTCGGATCCTTCCTTCAATGCAAGTCTTTAAAAATTTTTATGCCTATTTTATTGTCTGCCAGGCACAAATCTAAGGTTCAATTGCTTAAAAAAATATATACTATATTTCTCCTCAACAAGCCACACAAACTAATGCATCATTCATGTCTGCATAAACAGTGCGGGATGAGTTAAGTGACATAATTGAACGCTATGTATTATGGGTTTGTTCAAATCCCTTACCCGAAATATGAGCAATACTAACGGCAACGCTTGCTTAATTAGTCATTGCATGTACTTAAGCATCATACTCAAGCATCACTTTGGAATATACTAGAAATACTATGATGCACGATCAGCACTTGCCATTCTTTAATATGAATTTACAAGATAATGTCACTTTGTGATTATGCACGAAGGTTATCCAAGGAGTAATTAAGCTCTTCTTCAGAGTTAGATATCTCTGAAAGGGGCTATGCAGATAATTCTCATTTCACAAGAACTACGTAATGCTCATGATGACTAGAAGTGTGAACTAATGTCAAAATCTGTTACAATGTCATGTTATATTTAACTACACTTCTAAATTAACCATTTCCTTAAAGTTCAACACACAGACTCACTAATTTACTATGATCTGAACCAATAACCATCTGCATTTACTGGAAAGGCCAACCATAACATTTAGTAAGGTCTTTCAACCTCTCCACATCAGGGCACAAAAGCCACCTCAAGTGAGTGTGCTCTACTTCAACCGTGAAAAACCCCAGAGCTTCTCCTCAATTTGTGTGAGTCATTCTCACATCAATAAAACAAAACAAAAATGACCACACATGGAAACAAACCTGTTATCACTAAGAAAAGTGAAAAGGAAACTGTAGACTAGTGTAAACAGGAAAAGAGAAGTGTGTAAGTATTTGTACCCTGATGATCTTCTCTGCTGTGGTGAAGCCGTTCTTCTCCAGGTGTTCAGCCAAGTTTAGGAATGTGTGTCTCTCCAGGTACTGACAGTTACTGAGGATGATGAGGAGACGCTGCTCCTGGATGTGTCAAAACACACTCACAAGTTTATGTAGGTACAAAGAACTAACTACGCTAAACATTTTTTTAATCAAATTAATTACATGATGTGTTGAATAGCTTGAATAGTGGCTTTAGAAGTCGATGCACTGTTTATTATATTTCCACATCATTGAACATCACAGTGCATCATTAGCAAATTATGCAATTAAACAATAAACATGTAACAAAAATAATATATGAAATATAATATCTTATTTATTGATTGTAGACACGGATGTCAATTTTTAAACAGCCAAAATATGACCAAAATTATGAAAAACAAAATATATTTATATAAAATATAATTAGTAAAATTAATATAATTAGTCCAGTTAATATTATCGTAATGTACCTAGTTAGAAGGTCCCCTGTATAATTAACATCATTAGCTGGAAGATAATTTGTTTCACATGGAAGCAAAAGGGACTGTGGCATGGCGGAGGGCGAGGCCGGGTCGTGACTCGTCACACCCGGTCCCATATCAGGCTAATCAAGCCACCGAGAGGGATAAAGGCCGATAGCAGAGGGCGGTGCGGGAAAGAGAGATCCTTACGGACATGTCTGTTCTCCTATGTGTTTGTCTTTTGAGTTTTCCATTAAAACTATCATTTATACGTCAAGCCGGTTTCTTGCCTCTTCCTTGCCCGTGAGCGTGAACTGTTTTACAGGGACATTATAATTAAAATAAACGCATATGAATCGATATCGAATTGACTCAAAATCTCGTAAAAGACTCGAATCGAGAGCTTATGAATCGGGATTGAATCGAATCGGGAAACTGTTTCAATACTCAACCCTAGTTCACAGCAATCCATTTTGCAATCTGTCTAAGATAGACAAAGGCTCCGTTTCCACCTAGTATTAAGATGCTGTGCGGGTGATCCAATCATATGTGGTCAGCCCAAAATACAGGTCTAAAAGGGGTTTGTGATAGGATCACAGAAACCAGAAACAAATGTGGTCAAAAAAGCATATCCACATTGCATTTGACACGGAAACACCAATCCGGCCCGAATGTGTCCTGTTGCGGATACATACATAAAAAGCAGACATTACACAAATCACAAGATTACTTCACAGATCTTCTTTAGTGTGTTTGATATCAACACAGATGGCAAGCACCTGATCCTCCTTTAATACAGGTAATGCACTAAAATAATGGATAATTCTGCTTGACATGTTGTATTTGTGCTTAGATCAAAATTCAACTGCATCTGGGAGAAAGAGTGCAGCCTTTTTTTTTTGCGCACTTTCTTTGTCTTTTCTGACTTGGTTGCGCTTTAACATCATGCAGTAACACACTGACTGATGCATGTCGTCATGAAACAGAGACCCTCCCCTCCAAATCCGAACAGAAATGATAACAGGAGACATATTTAAACGACCAGACGTAAACAGCGATGTGCCTCACCTGACCACAAGTGATCGGATCACCCGAGGCGTATCGTAATACTAGGTGGAAACGGGGCATAAGATGCAATAAGAAGCAATTCACACAGAGCGAGTAGTCCCATTCCGTCTGCACTACCTTTTTATTGTTAGTGTATGTACACACCCAGACATCTACACATTTAAACTTTAAAAAATGTGTCTCAAGACACCAGTGTAAGATTTCATTCAGCCGCACTCCGTCCAGCTGTATCCTCCGCTGACTGCCTCCAACTGTAAGCTTACATTGCTCCAATGGCAGGAACATTTCTTATTATGGAATTTACATACAGGCATTTGGCATGATTGTGTTAATTTCATAAAGTATCATCACACTAAACTAACACAATTAAAACTGACAGATCTACAAAGAATACATATACTTTAAACTAATCTGAAAGGGTGGGAGGAGTATGTATGTATGCAAAGATTATAGAAATGATCGAGTATGTTTGAGCCTTTACTTGAAAACTACTGAACTATAAACCAGGCTTTGAGATAGAGAGAGTAAAACAGAGACTGCAAGAGAGACAGAGGGGAAACCTGAAGCGCTTTCCACTGCAGGCTTGGGGAAACCCCATGCGAGCGCCTGCATTGTGCTGAAGAGAAATTTGCTGTTTTTTTACAACACATGACTCCTGCGCGTGAGGTTTGAATGTTTGCTATGTTGCAGATGGAAACAGTGACAAACACATCCATAACGGAAATAGAATGTTTTCTTACGAAAAGGGTTCTTTAGAACTAATAAATCACAAATATGCTCCAAAAGTGTGACTTATTTGAGGTCACTGAATATTTTCAGTCATCAAGGTGCCATTTTGTTTTCATAATTTCAAACACAGTGCCTTGTTACCTGGTTTCTCTATCTCCATCTCACCATGTTTTTTATCTCGTAGGTTTTCAGGTTTCAGTAAAACTGACACGTTGTGGTTCTAGTGCACATGAACTAAGTGCTATTTGGATTTCAGTCAGAATGTCTGAGACTAATCGTTTAAAATAAGTGAGGAACTGAACATCAGGGCAGTGTGAGGGCAGAATTTATCTCCACTCACTTCCTATTCTCCAAACTCAAATATCCTGTTGCATACAGTGACATTCACCTCTACAGTTTACAGTACTGTGAATAAAATACCACGTATTTGGCTACATACGGTGATAACTGGCCCACACATACTGTGGTTTACTCATTTTAGTTTTATTGACAGTGAGAATGGACAATTGACATGAAGCGATGGCGAGAAGAGGGAAACGTAGTTAGTACACATAGTAGTTAGAGCAGGCTTCAAACCCACGTCTTTCATGCTAGGCCGCAACTCAGACAATAATTTATTTTATTTGAAAAATGAAATTCTATCTGCACTTTTATAAGGAATATCTCACACTAAAGGGAAAATTCTGTCATAAATTACTCACCCTCATGTTGTTCCAAACCCGTATGACTTTCTTACTTACTCAACACAAAAGGAGATGTTTTAATGAAGAACCCCTTTCATCAATTCAATAAAACTGCAGTGGATAGTTCCACACTTTAAAGCTTAAGAAGGATCCAAAAGTATCATAAAAGTAGTCAATGCAATCAATGGGCATCAAGTCATTTTCATTGAAAATCTTACTTCAGCTTTAAAGTGTGTTACTGCTGTGAAGAGAGAGAGAGATGAGATGGAACATAAAAGGTGGAGATCGTGAGGAGAGGTGAAGAATGGCCTTACAGGTTTTGAACTAAAGTCTTCATTGATGCTTCCAAATAAATCAGGTGAAGCCAAATCCACCGACAAACTGAGAGACACAAATAAACAAACACAAAAATAAATATAAACACATTCATTCTAAACATTACATATACACAAATACTCATGTTTTGGCAAAAACTTACTGAGAAGTGTCAATGTCTCCATCAGTCTTTGTGCTGAGCTGCTCCAGGAATTTAATAAAGACCTACAACAAGCAGGGTTACAGTATACAGCTCTACTACTCATTCAGCAGCAATTATACAGTGTTTACTATTTACACATACAGTTACAAGAAAAAGTATGTGAACCCATTGGAATTACCTGCATTTATGTATAATTTTGTTTTAATATCTGGTTTGATCTTCATCTAAGTTACAATAATGAACAAACACAATCTGCTGTAACTAATAACACACAAACTATTGTCTTTTTTCTCGAACACATTAAACACATCATTCAAACATTCACCAAGTAGCTTGGAAAGAGTATGTGAACACCTAGGCTAATAATGTCATCAAAAGCTAATTAATGTCTGGAGTTGGCAAACCTACCATTCAATTAATGCAACGAGATTGGAGATGTGGGTTAAAGCTACTTTGACGTAAAAAGTACTCAAACATTTTGAGTTTGCTTTTCACAAGAATCAACTGCTATCGTGGATCATGCCTCACAAAAAAGAGATCTCAGAAGACCTACGATCCAGAATTGTTGTGTTGCATAAAGCTGTAACGGGTTACAAAGTTATCTCGAAGATCATAGATGTTCACTTGACCACAGTTAGAAAACTGTTTATAACTGGAGTCGATTTAATACTGTGGCTACTCTCCCTAGAAGTGGCCGTCCAGCCAAGATGACTCAAAAAAAGGCACACCGCAGAATGCTCAATGAGGTAAAAAAGAACCTTAGAGTGACAGCTAAAAACATGAAGGAATCATTGACACTCGTTAACATCTCTATTCATGAGTCTACTATACAGAGAACATTAAACAGGCATGGTGTCCATGGCAGAACATCACAAAAGGAAGCTGCTGCTTTCCAACAAAAACATTCCTCAGTGCCTGAAGTTTGCCAAAGACCACACTGACACTCCACAACAGAAAAAAAAAATTGTGGACTGATGAAACTAAGGTTGAATTGTGCACCAGCTGAATCTTAGTAGAAGTTGGGTGATGCAGCAGGGACATGGAAACATGGAAGAAAATCTACTACAGAATGGCTTCAAAAAATAAAAATCCACCTTTGGAGTGGCCCAGTCAGAGCCTGGAACTTAACCCAATAGAGATGCAGTGGAATGACCTCAAGAGAGCCATTCACACCAGACATCCTCAGAATATGGTAGTGCTGAAACAATTATGTAACGAAGAATGGTCCAAAATTTCTACTGAACGTTGTGCAGGTCTCATCTGGAAATGCTTGGTTGAGGTTACTGCAAGCAAAGGAGGGTTAAATCCAAGGGTTCACTTACTTCGTCCACTGCACTGTGAATGTTCAATGGGATGTGTTCAGTAAAGACATGGAAGATTATAATTTTTGGTGTGTTGTTAGCTTAAGCACATTGTGTTAGTCTACACTTGTGACTTTGAAGATCACCAATTAAGGCATAAAACGAACTAATTCCAAAGGGTTCACATTCTTTTTCTTGCCACTAGATAGATACATAGATGCCATTGCACAAACCTTCATGATAGCAACACACTGTTCACAAGCCTTGTCTTGAACGACATCCAGATTCAAGATCTGAGGACCAAAAGAGAGAAATTCATTATCCTCTATATCTGCAGTGGAACAGCAGAGCATAAGAGAGTGTTGCATGGGGTTTTGTACAGTACATTGATCTCTCCAGGTTTACACTCCATAGGCTCCTTCAGAGACTGCAGCATCTTAGCCATGCACTGCTCAAACTGGGCTGGCTAAAACAAATACATAGTTTATTTTGAGCTTTTAAATCTAAAAGTTTGAATTATAATGATCAAAATAAAAGCATAAAGGTTGTACCAGTGACGTGATTCCTTCATTGTCCACAACCCAGTCTTCCTTTTCTGCAAGTCTCTTCACATCTGAACATTAAAGTTAATTTAATTAATTTCGGATGATCATATACTCACACCTTTACCATCCCAAATTGTGAATTTCTTTCTTTTGCTGAACACAAAGATTTTAAGAAAAATATTTCCGCTCTGAGCATCTGCAGTGGCCAGAACTTTGAAGGTCTAGAAAGCACATAAAGACAGCAGTGGTTAAATCAGTATCTTCAGAAGTGATGTGATAGGTGTGGGTGAGAAACAGATTAATATTTATCGTGTATCGTAACAAAAACAAAAAAACCTCACTGCTCCCACTCTTTCCAGATGTCAGCTAACTGGTGTTTGCTAATCTAGCCATGGTTATATTCACTAGAGCTGTGTTGATAAAACCCTACAAATACTATTGCTAAAACAATTAAAGTGCACTTAAGGTTTTGCTGAGCAGTTCATAATTGAACTTGAATGCAGGTCCATTCGGTTATGAGCTCTAAAGCACCCCCTGCTGTCTGTCATCTGGAGCAACAAAACACTGGTGATGACAGGCTAGGCCATTTTGCCATTTTGACCTCATCAGCAATGACAGTTAACTTTGTTAGCATGGCTGACTAACGGAAGTGTTACTGCCTTTGTATCAGTTTCAAATTCTACTGACAGAATTATCAATATTTTGTTTCCATCCAAGTTGCAAATATAATTTATGTGAAAAACCATATTATCACAAAAACAATGTGTGAATAAAGCTGCGTGTTCAAAAGGATGAAATCGTCACTTCCGGAGAAATTAGCCACTGTGAGTGTTTTTTTTAGTTTTTCTTTTAAAGGGGACCTATTAATCAAAATTCACTTTTACATGGTGCTTCAACATAAATGTGTGTTGGCAGTGTGTGTGCACCCTATAATGATAAAAATCCACCCAGTCCTTTTTTTAAAATCCCCATTAATCATAAGCACTTTGTGAAGAATCGTGACGTCACTTTGTACAGGCCCTGCCCACGACTGTTGATGGACACTGCCGACGGACATGTTTGTTTGTGTGTGTTGTTTCATTATAGCACATAGCGAACGGTGAAACAGTATTTGTATGTGTTTTGCTCATCTGAAAAAACTCTACAACAAATAAATAAATTGATCAAATAACCATTCTTAAACTTCCTGGTTCATTCTCAAAGTTACCTCTGATGGAGTCTTTCCCTCATCAGTGTCTGACTCTGGTTCAAACATATAGGGCTGTACACCACTATTTTCACTGTCAGACATATTGCTTATGATGTCTAGTTATCTGAAGCAGAGATGTCAAAACTCTGCCCTAATATGGATAAGGGGTGGGGAGCACCAGCTCATTTGCTTTAAGTCACACATAAAAACAACTTGTTCAACATGGTATAATAAATAATCTGTAGGGTACTTTGAGCTGAAACTTCACAGACACATTCTGGAGACACCAAAGATTTAAATTATATCTTGTGAAAAGGGGCATAATAGCTGCCCTTTAAATAAAATACTGGAGGTTTAGAGCACAAAGAAAAAAACACTATAAAGAACTTTGTCCAAAGAATTTCTAGCAAGTCAGTCCAATGGCGGCCATTTTTGGAACACTTTGAGGAGGCTATTTCCAATCATACCAATGCAGCTCCTATCTACTTGAATGGCTGAATACCAAAATATAAAAAATGGTTGGTCAAGATTACAATCAAAGAACATATTTCAAATCTGCAGTAAAATCTGACAACAACTGTATCATAAATTGTGCTTCTTTACTTGAGATTACCCTAAAAATGCAATTTTATCAGCTTGCATAGCTAACGTGCACGTACATTCTCGAGATGATTGACAGTTGATGTGCCTAAAAGGTGACTGGCTTTTTTACCTGTAAGTCGGGACTTACTTTCAACATCTGTTCCAATTTCTCCCATTCATTTTAATAGAAGTGGTCTGTCTCTGCTAAATAATCTCTGATTTGTCTCATGTTTGGGAGCTATACTGTGCGGATCTATAAGAGATTTTTCAAACGTGTCAATAAACCTCTTCCTTAAAGTTCAAGCTTGTTTTTGACTTATTTGCTCTGCAAACTCTTTGCAGGCTTTGGATTTTCTAGACACCATTTCAGGATGATCAGAGCAACATTTCAGGAGTGATGATTGGTCCGCTGATTATTCCAGTAATTAACAAGTTTTTCAGTCGCATTAACATTTATTCATAACAAATAGGAAATAGGAGTTTATTCTGAAAATATGTTTCCTTCATAGTTCATGCTCATTTCATCTTATCAAATAAAAAATGTATCCACCTCAAGCAAGTGTATATATTTTGTATGCACATTATGGAGATTTATTCACATCTTGGTGATTCCATCCAGCCGTTTTTATGCAATATCCCAAAATGTGCGTAAAAGAACGTTGATGGAAACAAAGCTAATGGTTTAAAAAAAATCAGTGACTTTTCAGTAAATATCAGTAGAATGAGCATCCTTTTCATTTTAGCAATCTCATTTGCTGCACTAAAATCATATTATGTACTGTATTTTGGCTTTTATAGGACGTTGGACACCCAGCTCTCTAGATATCCAGCTAAAGCTCAGTGTATGTATAGTCTTTACCCTCTTCGGTGTGCTGTAGTGTGTTCAGAAGGCAGTGTACACGCAGGTCCTGCAGTAAATCATGAGTCACCTGCAGCAGGTCATTAGGAATCTCCAGAGCAGACAGAGCCTCATGACTCAACCTGAGAGATCATCAATTACCAAGTGAGCATTACATATAAAAAAACACAAGGATGGGATAGACAAAAGTCATTCCTACATCAAACTCACACACACACGTACCTGACAGTGTGGATGACCTGTGTGAGCCAGGCTCCGCTAAGTGGGGTTTTGGTGTCCCATCCACCATACTGCCGCAGCTCCAAATCGTTAAGAGAGGAGGGTAAAAGCGCCCCTCGAATCAACTGCACCAAACGACGGGTCACTTCCTCAATCATGCCCTAAGCACATTTTCCAGTGGAATATTCTGTTAGTTGTCCCCTTTCTTCAGCCTACATACTCACACACAGATGTGCCTCAAATCATAGGGCACTGCTTACCTAGACAGCATAGGGCAAGGCCTATTCAATTTGTAATTTTCAGTGGTACGCATGAGGTTGTCAATTGGCTGTTTACACCGAACGAGTTTTGTGTCTGTTCACATTGTTTTTCAATTGCTTTCCCATGTAAACTTGTGCAAGAGAGATGTTGTGGTAAGTCTATACGTTTTTACAGTGTCTTGTGCAGGAGAAAATGTTTCTCATGATAAAACATTTTAAGATATATAAACATGTTTAATTTTTTTGAGTAAACAAATATTATAGACCTACTATATTATGATATCTGAAAGAGGCTCTATGTTAAAATATTCTGGCTGGGCCCGCATGCACCAAATATTTTTTTCATTTGGCCCACTTGTAATAGGTTGAATAGCCCTGTTGTAAGGTTTGAAATGTTCAAAGTTGAGAAACTGAAAGCATTGAAAATGTGGCTGTATCTCAAAACTTAGTTTTCACCAATTTCCAGACTATGATTACAAAAGCATTGTTGATGCTGTACTAACTTTAAAGTCATTCTGTCTTTGCCGGGCATTCTTCTTTAACTTCTCCACCTGACCAGACTTCTCTCCAGTCTGTCAAAGAAAACATCAAAAGGAGTCTGAGTGTATGAATGTGTGCAAGAAAAAAACTGATTGCACTGACTTTGTCTTTACTCATATTATGATATCTGCATTCAAACTGAAATCTTTAAACATCCGATTTCGAACTATGCTGAAGTATATCTCTGTGTATATCTACCTCACTGAAGAGACTGCCGTTAACGTAGGAGATCCAGAGTTTCCAGAAGTTTGGCAGCTGGCTGATGACCACGTCCGAGAGCTTCTCTACAAACCTCACTTGCTGAGGACTCTTATAATGCCAGGCTGAGAAAATACACATGGCATAAATGTTACAAAAGACAGCAGCACTTTGTTTATGAAATACAAACTGTAGGCAATCAGCTCTCAACGAGTTTCCCAACTCATCTATGCAAATGTACGATGCAGGTTTCAAGTGTCAAGTATTTTTTCTGCCCACAGGAAGTAAGAAAAACACAACTAATGAGAACATATGTGATTTTTAAAAGATGTGCTTTAATTCAAATCACCAGAACGTATTGCTGGTCGGGGGGTTGAAAAATGGTGATTGCAACTGTGTATATATCAGCCGCGGCTCGTGCCTTTTAAGTATAGCACAGTTTCACAATGAATAAGACACTGTATGCATATCATACATTACGTCACAGCCAACTAATAATAACAATTGACGTTTTAAAAACACATCCATGCGTGAAAGCCAGTGGAAAGGAGGTCTAATACCAAGAAAAAGCACTCTAATAATATTTGAGATTTAAATTTTTATTGCAATACATTTTGCTTTGTCAGGGCACACGGTTATTTTTCAAAACTTGATCTGCCACCGAATGCTCAAGTAGCCTAATTTACACTTAGAAAACTACTGATGTTGCTATAACAATGCAAAAATCACTTACCAATTTGCTTGAAGTGAAAATCACCCCTCCTTTCCCATTTAATCAATTTCATGATCATGCAGAACATCTCGGCAGTGATGACAGCTGACTCGTCAGCATAACGCGCTCTTCTATTTCAAATTATGTACATCACTTAAAGCATGATTGCGTCACTCAAGGCCAGCTAGACGCCTGGACTGGGACATATCCTAAAGACCAAACCCACCGAGAACAAATAAATCAATCTGATTGGCTGATGAATCTGATAATCTGACATTAGATGCCTATTCACCTCAGTGTTGAGGTATTCTGTGGAAATTCTGAAGGCCTGACGAGGTGGAGCTCAGACTCACATGCTGCTTCGGCTTCGGGCATGCGATTTGTGCCACAACATTAAAACCACCTGCCAAATATTATTTAGGTCCTCCTCGTGCCACCAAAACAGCACCAACACACATCTCAGAATAGCATTCTGAAATGTTATTCTTCTCACCACAATTGTACAGAGTGGTTATCTGAGTTACCGTAGACTTTGTCAGTTCAAACCAGTCTGGTCATTCTCAGCTGACCTCTCTCAACAAGGCGTTTCTGTCCACAGAACTGTCTCTCACTGGATGTTTTTTTGTTTTTCGCACCATTCGTAGTAAACTCTAGAGTCTGTTGTGTGTGAAAATCCCAGGAGATCAGCAGTTACAGAAATACTCAAACCAGCCCTTCTGGCACCAACAACCATGCTCCAAATCACTGAGATCAATTTTTTCCCCATTCTGATGGTTGATGCTGATGAACATTAACTGAAGCTCCTGACCCATATTTGTGTGATTTTATGCATAGCACTGCTGCAACACGTTTGGTTGATTAGAGAAATTGTTGAGAGAAAGATCATGACACCTGCATTTTTTAAAAGATAAACCACACGCACATACGCATAGTTTAAGAAGTTCTGAACATTTGTTTTAAATTTTAATTTTTCATATTATTAATGACTTGACTATACATTGTGATCAGTTGTATGCCACTTTTGGTGAATAAAAGTACCAATTTCTTTCCATAAGAGCAAAATCGGCAAATTCTTCCAAACTTTTGGCTGCCAGTGTGTGTGTGTGTGTGTGTGTGTGTGTGTGTGTGTGTGTGTGTGTGTGTTTATATATATATATATATATATATATATATATATATATATATATATATATATATATAATATCTTTTTTAAACCATTTTAATATTTTTATGATTGATTTTTTTTTTCAACAGATATTACATATATATATATATATATTTTAATTAAAAAAATTATAATACTTTTATTTTTTACAATGCTGTATTCTTACACACAGCAATTTCTGTAATGTAAAGAGAGATAAATGATGTACAAAATGTTCTCCTTTCGTTATTTAACTCACAGTCATCTTTAGATGTCTGGAAGCTGCCTCCTCTCTTCACTGGAGCTGAGATGCTGATTCTGTTCAGAGCCGAGGAGCGATCCAGTTCTAACCCTACACCACCCACTTGGACAGACAGACAGACAGAATTAATGAATGTTTCTATTCATACTTCAGTAGGTACAGCATTTAACACAGTATTTAACCATGAATGATTGTGCATGCATGCAAAAATATATATATATATTCTGAAAGTTTAGATTAGTAGTCATGAAGCAAATGCTTTTATCCAAAGAGATTATAGGTCAATCACCCTGGAGCAACCTGTGGTTAAGTGGTTTGCTCAAGGGCAAGATACCTCATGGATCATCCCTTGCAAGGTTTAAACCAGATGAAATGGCAAACATCAGGTTGTACATCCTCTCTGACAGTAGAGGGCATTAAAGGTCTTTCTGGCCATGCATTACTTTTACTGAGCCCTGATTAAGTTGTTTATATAGTCTGAAACACTCAATATGTAGTGTCCATATGTCATGTTTCCCTAACTCGTACCCTTTCACACACCCACACACACATACAGACACACACACACACACACCATTCAACTGCATGGACATTTGCTCTCTTTTTCTTAAAAAAAAAAAAAGGACTGCTGGTGTTGATCCAGGTGTCCAATCATCCTCTGTGTTTATCTATGCGCTTCTCTCTTCTTGTATTCCCCCATGTCTCTCTCTCCCCCACTCTACTACAAATTCCCCTCTCTCAGCTCTGTCACACTATAGAGCTCTGTGGACTTCCTGTTCCCTATAGGGTCAAGACCAGACCACACACGATTTCTAAACACACAAGGCAGAACACACACACACACACACACACACACACACTGGTTTCACTCTTGTGAGCAGTAGAGATCATTAGAAACCCAATTTATATCTTTCTATCAAATAGTGGATGGATGACTATGTGTGTGTACCTTTCTGCTCTTTGATAAAATCCTCTTTACAGTTTTGCATCAACTGTAAGATCCACTTGTGTTGTGCGACTATACACTGCCACGCCGGGTCACCAGGAGCATGTAGATCTGACAGATACCTGAACAAAAAGAGTAAATCATTAGATTATCATGAGACAGAGTTGTACATAACTGCTTTTTCAAGCACACCCCAACAAACACCTGATATAGCGTTTCTGATCATGTAGAGTGGACGGCGTCTCCAGTAGTTTATCCAGCAGCAATTTCTTCAGCGCATTAATCCGAGTCTCCACCTCTGAGTATACTACAAACACAAACAAAAACACACACATTCACACAAACTTCTTTGTGCATATCATTGTGGGGACTCTCCATACATTCCATGCATTTTATGGATTTTATACAGATCTAACTATTAAGTTCTATCCCCTAGCCCTACCCTTAGTCCTAACACTTACAAAAAAACTTTTAATTTTTTATTTTTATTTTTTGTTTAATAAGCCATTTCCCTCGTGGGGACCACTGGCTGGGCCTCACAAGGTAGGTGATCTCAGGTTTGACTATCAATTTGGGGACATTTGGTCTGCACAATGTAGTATAAACATGTACACACACATTTCTACAGGTTGATGCTACCATCTATGAGGCTGCATGCCATATTGACATGTTTCAGCTATTATTTTTATCTTATTGAATCAGTCTTTAGTAAAGTTCACACTGGAGATCAGAAGAGATTATGCACCTTTCTTAAACACTGGAACTTCTGTGTTCCCAAACAGCGATTTGGCTTTCTCATAATCATTGATCACCACATCATAATCCCCCTGGAGGAGGAAAACAAACAAACACACACACACACACACACAGAGTTTCACATTCAGAGATCTCTTTTATACTGTATATTTCAGTGTTCTGTGGAGGTTAGAGAGTTAGAGAGTATCCTATCCAAGACGTAACTAAAGCAACAAGTGATAAAGCTGTCTCTTCCATGTTAATCTAAGTTTTAGTTCCAACCAGCTGCTACAGCGGCATGCATTAAATTATACTTCATTTTGTTAGTAGTTTTGTTGAAAACACATTGGACCAAAAATCCGCTCCTCATGTACTGTATATTACACATCAAACATGGACGAATTAAAACTGATTGTTAAAGTTCGGAAACATCCGATTTTTATATGAAAATCCCTCAAGTTCCACAAAGAGAACCATAAAAATTATGCTGTCTAGAGGAGCATCACTACTCTGACAGGTTGTGATTTTGTTACACTAGCCATTTTTCCACCATCCAGTCAGTGTGAGCCAGGACTAACAACAGATCTGCTGGGGCCAATAGCCTCGGACCTGGAGCCATAAGAACAAAATCAATCTGCATTCCCACCATCGGTCCAACAGCTCTGCAGTGTTGCCCTAAAACCCTCACTTTATTAACCCTTCGCAAAGCTCTGCTCCCCTTGGTTACACTCGCTCGCTCTGACAAGCTCTACAGAACTTCCCATAGATTGGGAGATTGACATGAACTGTGGTTTCATAAACAAAATTTAGAATATTATTACATGGGCTGGAATGAACAGTGACATTGTAAAGCATATTCATCTAATGATTTTTGTAACAGAAATTGTTTTATTACACAGTCATTTGATTGAAAACTGTGCAGACTGGGAATCAGAATCAAGGCAAACGATTATCACAGTCACTTGAAAAGAGAAAAGCATAATTTAATAGTCATACACACTCAATTTGATGCTGTGAACTCTTTATTTACTATCACTTTTACTAAGACCTGAATCAATAAATTAATTAATTAATGTTAAGTTATTAGCTTTAATTTACCTAAGAGCAAATGTCCTCGCTGATGTTATACATGTTCAAATAAGAATAAGGAATGACACACTTTAATCCATAGTATGCTATTCTCAGTATTTATTTAAAGATTTTTTTTAAAAAGAAAGAAAAAAACTGTGTATCCTCTCTAGGTACCTCGTGTCACTATTACAAGTGACCCATTGACAACGTTTTTTTAAAAACATTTTGGATCACTTTAAAAAATCTGACTTAAAAGTACTTAAACACACATTACTCCTATAGACTCTCATTGAAAAAAGGGAAACGCTTGTCAGAGAAATGGTGGCGGGGCAACAGTTGCTAAGACAGGATTGGTAAGACACGCTTTTAAGGCGGGGCTTAGCAAAGGTTCAATATGCCATCCTGGTGCCACATAAACCCTGCCCATTTCACAAGCAAGATGGAAAATCAAGCTGAGGTATCAGACTCTGGAGACTAGCTAGCCCTTGCAATTTTTTTAAAATTGATTTCACAAACTAATTGGGAATGAGTATCTTGGTGCTGAAACCTCTGACCTGACACAGTGAAACTCTGCCTTTGACATTGACCCTGCCTCAATCCCCAGTTAGCCTGCTTTGGCCCAAGGGTAATCAGCAGGCCAAAGGCCATGGGCCTGAGGAAGCACGAGGAGGCACAATGAAGCCCTGGAAGTTACAGTGGGAATGCAACTGGCTCAGGCACACACTAGTATGCCCTCATTTGGACTGATAGTGGAACAGAAAAACTGCTGCATGGTGTTAAAGAGAAAGAGCGCAAATGTGTATGTCTGTGTGTGTGTGTGTGTGTGTTTTTTTCTATGTATGGGGGATACCACCTTCTGGATGTTGCGTTCAATGTTGAGTGGCAGGTTAAAAAGAAATTTGAATCTCTGGAGGACATTGAGTGCATTGCGTGTAGAGTCGGCCTTGTCCTTTCTGCCCAACACTTCCTGAAAAAGGGTGTCAGCAGATTCACTCGCTCCTAAAAGACAGAAAATGGAAAGAGATGAGAAAACGGTGTAGAGGAAATGAATGAATAAGACAGCAGCTGGTGATAAAAAAAGGTTTAATCCTCCTTGCTCGGTTTCAAATAAATTAAAGATTTCTTGGCCTCCCTCTTCTTGGGTGGTCAGAGCTATTCTTGATGCCCTTGGTCAGATTTAATAAGAACCAGCCCCCTGACCACTATAAAAGTCTAACCAGTCTGAGTAGACAGCTTTATTTTGCACATATCTACAGGCTCTGTGTGCATTTGAATGAGTCAAAGGCAATAAGTTGCTCTGGTAAGAACATAGATGAAAATGTTCATATAAAAACAGACAGTGAGGAGGAAGGGGAGGGGTTGGCAATGAAAGCTTGTCAGTGTGTGACTGGTTTATTTGTGTGCCCTGCAGGAAATGAGCATGTTTATTGACCTATGCGTAACATGAGAATTGACATGGAGATATGACTGGGATATGAGTGGTCTACTACACTTTCAGATGCACTCACAGAAACACACCAAGGTCTGCATGAAATGTGTGGCTTTGATGGTCTACAAAGAATGCATGTGTAGCTACCTAAATGTAGCTGTTTTGTGCAATTGACACGTTGTTTGCCATGTGAGATTCTGAGCATTTGTTTGGGTTTAATGTCTTACTGTTGAGGACGTTCTCTAGGCGCTGGGTCATAGAACCCTCCACCTTCTCAGAGCCATCTGATTCAAGCTTCTGATGGATAGCTGGACAGAAAAAGAGGCAGAGAGCCAAAAGAAAAGGAAATATCATTCAAGTTAAAAGCGTTATCAGACAGTACGTGTTTAATTGTGTTTAAGGCTTTTCTCACACTGACAACCCAAATCCAATGCATTTCCAACTCAATCTTGGCAGTTTTTTTGTAGTATGAACAGCAAAAAAATACATGAAGTCAGATGTGTTCAAAACCAATCCAAGACAGATTTGTACAACCTGATTTTTGGAAATGTGTCATTTGGGATGCAACACATATTCAACAACACACATAATGTTTAGTAAAAATGCTATAAAAAAAACAAAACAATAAAAATTGTTTTAATACAGTAATGCCTCCTCTGTCTTATATGTTTCCTCATGAGTGCCTCATGAGTTTAGCACCATGGCATGATGTACTTTTTTTGCCATTTCCATAATGACAGTTTGACAGTAGAAGACAGTTAACATCATGCTGACCCGAATATCATTATAATAGCAAGCTATGTTCTAGATATATATTTTGACTACACTGTCTGAACAAACACATAAGATTACTTACAAAATTCAGAAGAAAGATTTAAAAAAAACTGAATTGCATGGAGTGTAAACTAAAGAGATAAAAAATTTTCCTTATCTTTGCTGTGGATCACCATCTTAATTCTAAAATTAACTTTCTCCCAAAAAACCTAAGTGAAGCTTATTTTCTCTTTCCACATCTGGATTGCTGAGACTTCTGTACACAATGACATCAGGGCTAACCTCCGGCCCCCTGGGGCCCGGAATGCTGTGTGGTACGTTTCCTCTGTCCATGCATTATGTTTTGACTTTTGCCTGGTAAGTTTTGGGAGTCTTCTCTGGGAATCAGTTCAGCTTCCGTTTGCTGCTCTCTCATTTCCTCTCAGCACAATGACAACCTTATTACAACCAAATCTAAACATTATCACAACCACGCCTTGTTATCCGTCCCCATGCCTGTCAATCACACACACAGACAGCGCTAAGAATAGTTTTCTGTTTGACTCAAGAAGAGTGACCCTAGACGGCTCCAAAACACAAACATAAAGCTGAAAATATCGTCTCTGCTTCCTGGCACTGAACTGTGGTGGCACGTACACCTGTAGAATCTAAAATTTGAAGTAATAAAACACTTCAATAAAAGGACAATCTGCCTTATTCTGTTAAATGGCAGATCTAGTATTCAGATTTACTTTTTGAGCTTTACCTTTGACACACAAACACCCACACACTGGTGGAGACATGTTTTACTGAATGGATTGACAGGAAAGAAAAAAAACATGAAATCAGAATTGGTCCTCTATACTTTCCAAATAAGTTGGGCATGATTCATCTGTGTACATTATTCAACAATATTTAACAAACAAAACAAATCTAATGCTGCCTATTCTCAAGTTTGGAAGTGATGATTGAGACAGTATTTAAGTGATTTTGATCAAAATAAAAGGGATGTGCTGGAACTTCTCATTTCTTTCTCTCTTTTTCCCTTACCAACTAACAAAAACACAGGGAACTGATCCAAATCTTGATGAATACAATCCAGTCTGTCCCACCCTACATTATTTCCCACAGAATATTCTGTTTCCACTGAGTCAAATGCATCACAACTTGTATTTAAAATTACTTGAGGATATGTGTGTTTAAATGTACCTGCAAGAGCATCCTGAGCCTCAAAGAAAGTGCTGAGTCCTCCTTTTACGTAGGCCAGACTGCCCTCGTTCTTCTTATTAGCCTGTTTCTTAAGATTCCCAACAGCTAAACGCAGCTGCTCAAAACTATACCAGCAACAAAAACAACATAGCATGACCCACATGAATGGATGGATGGATGGATGGATGGATGAGAGTGCAAACCTGGTTGAAGAATGGTTCTCAATGAGATACCAGGTGGCAGAGAAATTCTCACTGGTGAAGTCTCCACTCATACCAGGAAACATGATCTCTATGTCCTTCTGAGGAACCTTCCCTCTAAAGAAGAGAGGATATCGTTACACACAGAACTCACGAAACGTAATTTTTTTACAGTTCATTTTTAAACGCAGTATTACAAAAACCTGCGGCTTGATAACAAACCACCCACAATCACATTAACAAGGTGAAATGCAATATTTCAATTAAGTCATTCCACTTCTTTTCAGACCAAATACGCCTTCTTTCTATTCAAATTAGGCTCATTATAGATTGTGCCTTATACACAAAATTCAGAACTATTTGGCATTAAGGCATTAACTTTGTGCATTAGACATACAAAACACTATTAGCAGTTACAGTTCATTCTTAGTGAATTGCCCCTAGACTTTACAAAACTGAAATGCAGATACTACCATGAAAAAGTCCACAGATCATAGGCCATATGCTCTAACACACTACAGACCATAGAGAAAAACCAGACAGAGAACAAACCAGATCATAAGAGAATGAGCATTACATAAGCCATCCCATTCTCTCTTCGTATTTTAAAGGACAAAAGGCAATAACAGTCATTCCAATGTTTAGTTTTTGTGATGTGGCAGAGAATAAACTGATGAGATGCATATGACCACTCAAATATGCATCCACTTCCTAATTTTATCTCTATAAATATATAGATATAAATGGGCTAGCAGTGCTGGAGGATGTCAGGGAGAGGAAGAGTTTCACTTCTTATGCAAGAAAATGGTGCACCAATGACATCACATAGGTAGAACACACACGCATGCACGCACCCACGCATGCACACACACACACAATGGGCTGTTTTTACTTAGTGTTGGACCTCCATCCTTATAAACAGAGCAGTCCACTTCTATAAACACTGAGAAGTGTTTTTGGAGTAAAAATATGCGAGTGTAAGAATGTTTCAGAATGGTCTATGTGAGTGTGTTTATATCAGACTGTCAGAAATGGAGCACAGGTGGCGTGACATGAAATGCTGTTGGAAAGTTGACATGTCCTGCAGTGTGCATCAAGGCATTTAACAATGGTTAAAACTTAAATTAAATGTTGACCAGTTACAAGACCTAACATATAATTTTTCCTTTATAAATTCATATTTTAATAGTGACTAACAAAAAGTACAAAGTTACAGTAAGCTTATTGTTGGATTTGTAATGTCCCATTTTATGTGTGGATATGTGCTTAGTTGCCGGTGTATAAATTTGATTTAATTGCACCTGTTATAGGCCCAAATTAATCTCTTTTGAATAGGCTATTTTTTTTTAAGTTCATAAGGGAACAAAACTAACTCAGTTGTGAATATGTCTGTGTTTCTGTACTTGTCTATGTCGATGCCAAGAGGATTGGCTGGCCTCAGTGAGAGAGGAGAGATTCCTTTGTTCCGATCTGTCCTCATGTCATAGTAATTTAACTCATCTACCCAGACCGCAGACTGATCTAGAATGCCTATACAGACAAAAACAGACACACTCACTGGTTAAGCGCTTATTCAAATCCATTTGTGTCTTCAAAGAGCATATGCATACATTTAAAAAGATAGTGTGCAATCAATAAAATCCTGAGTTTGTCTTTAACAAACATTGAGTATATATGAGATTGAAGACGCTGTGAAAGTGTCTCACCGATCCGCTCGGGTTTGAGCAGTTTGAAGGAGACCGTGGATGTTCCTTGGCCTCCGCTCCTGGTCGTGACAACGATCTCACCCTTGTCGTCTTTAGCAGGACCCACTCGACACACAATCTTGCTGGCAGACATCCATTCAGCCTTCAGCAGACAGTTATGACCACAGATAGACAGACCTGGCAGCGAGGGAGACAAAGATGGAGAAAGACAAAGAGGAATGGACGAGACAGGGATATGATCAAATGGTTTATTTTTGCTAGAATTGTTGAAAGAAAAACTTGTTCAACATTTGGATCACACTGATTCTGACAAAGAGCTGTAGACTCCAAAATGTATTATAAAGTATATTTAAATGGTGATATGAAACACATGAAAACAATTATTTGTATTCTTTTTCAAGAATTTTACTAACTGAATGCATTGAGGCCATTTTGACTGTTCATAAACATATAATATATACAGCTAAAACAAATGAGTACAAACAATGGAACAAGTTCCATCTGTCTTTTTTTATTTGCTGGTCACACAATTAATATATTTTCATATTCCATTAATGCTGTCATTTCTTAATATTCAATTACTCATGCCTATCCCTAAATGGAATTTTTGTGTTTGTATTTTTTCTAGGGCTGTCGATTAAATGCTTGTATATAGATTGTATGTTATTTATAGATTAATTCGATAAAACATAAGGCATAAAAAATTTAACATGCCCACAATGCACACGTAAATTCCATAATGAAGGTAAGGGCCTGTTTTTAGATAAAACTAATTTTGCTTGAATGCCCCAATGTTGAGAGGGGGCTTCATGAACAGTTGCTCTCATGCCCTATCATGAATGAAGACAAGAGAGCAATGGTCAGTGAACATTTTCACTAAATAATACATTAGATTTCATTTTGTTTCTCACCAAAACTTATCGTATGCTTACATAACAATCCTGAGTCCTATGGAATAATATATTCGACTTCACTTCTGAATTATACTTTTGTGTTCTTTTGAAACTTGAAGAGTTAGTCACCACAAACTGCTATTGTACGACATCGCTGAGCACAATATTTTTTTTCACAATTTCTCTCTTTGTGTTAAAAAAAAGAAAGTAAGTCATACAGGGTTATAGCAACACAGGGGTGAGTAAACAATGACTGAATTTTCATTTTTGGGTAAACTAATCCTTTAAGCCACTTTTTGTATTGTGTAATCAATACATTATTAATCTGCCACAATAATGCTATTTATTATAGGCCCTTCATATTATGTTTATAAATATTTATATGAATTATCTTTATTTGGGGGCCTTTCTCAGCAAAATTGAATCGGCATGTTGTGATTAATTTGATTAAAAATGTTAACTGATTCACAGCCCTATTTTTTTCTGTGTCTATATTTTTCCTTATTTCTAAGTCACTCAAGATAGAAGTGTCTCCTAATTGAATCATGAAAATTATCTAGAAGAGACATGACAAACAGAATATACAGAACACATATTTGTTTAAAAAAGAAGGGTTTACTTCTGTAACTTTACGCTTAACTGCTCAACATGTAGGCATGTACATCTGAATATAATAAATTCATGGGTGTGCTGTATGCATGTATTACCAATGAGATCATTGGGTCCAGTGCCCAGGTTTTCTCCACGGATTGTGACTTTGGTCCATGGTGTGCCCTCATTGGGCGAGATGCCAGTCACCAAGGGAGGCTGTCGGGCTCGGGACATCGTTCACACACACGTCACCTAGGAGGACAAATTTCAACTCTATTATAGCTGATTTGTTTAGGCTTGGTACAGGCTCTCGAAACATTCGGCACATTCAGTACACTTAAAAAGCAAGGCAGCGGAAAGCGCTGGAGACATGAACAAATAAATCGACCCATCCGGCTTCCGCTGAGTGAAAGAGATTCTGTTCATGTGTATGTGGGTGAGGCTGCACAGTACACATTAGCAGAGAGAGTAATTTAGATAGTACACTATATACTATGACTAACAGAGTTCAGTAAGAATTGCATTTTTCCCCATGGCTTCTGCACTGTCACAAACGCTTTCTCATATACAAACACCCACACAGAGTTAAAGACTGACAGCTCTTGGCAGTTGCATGCACGACCCCATGTCTGTCTCTGTGTGGTCTGGGAGGGTGTGTTTGTGTGGTCTCTGGCATGGACCAGAGAGAGAGAGAAAGAGAGAGAGCGAGAGAGAGAGAGAGAGAGCAACAGGGTGATGGTTGAGTTTTACAGGGGAACCTGTGCAGAAGTCTTTTTCCCTGTCTAATAATAATATGGGGTGTCTGACATTATACACACACTGCAGGGTTTTTAAGCCAATCAAGATGTAGAGCAGGGCTGCATAATCAATCAAATAAAATTAAAAAAAACAATTGTAATACGGTTTTGTGTGATTACTAAATTGTATTTTTTTTTTCCTTATTCTTTACTTAATAGGGCTAGGTAAAACATTTTTTTTTAATTAATTGCGATCTTCATTTGAACAATCCCAATATACATTTTTTAAATCCCAAGATTAATCTTTTACTTTACACTAGGGCTGTGTATTGCCTGACATATCACGATACAATATGTATTGAAATACACGTCACGATTCAATATATTGCGATATTTCACAATATCATAATTTGACTCGATAACAAATCAAATCCAATTAATTTGGGTATATTTCAGTTATATACTCATATCTGATTTAGAGCATTTAGCTCAAAACCTCATGTTTTTGTCTATTGGTGAGCTCATTAAATTGATTTGGGAAAAAAAGTGTGCCAACTTTGTTTTGTGTTTACATGGTATGAATATACAAGTAGTTGAATATAAATATTGATACATGGATCAAAAGTATCAATATAATTTCATGAGAAAAAGTATTACAATATATCAATATTTGATTGTATCGGCATAGCCCTACTTTATGGTTTATATATGATGCTCGGCTTTCATAGGAACAAATTGGAAAAGCTCTCAGCTTCACTCACAGCGCATCAGTGGTAACATAGGGTCAGACTGGATGAACTTGCTAATGCTAGCTGCCTTGCTAACAATTAGGCTACGTCGGACACCGGATAGATTCCATCCACACGGGAAGACTTCATGATAACGGTTGCACCCTCTCATTGTCTCTAGTGAAGAGCGCGACAGAACAACATTGATGTGGACAACAGCTCTGATCTTTCTGCACTGTAATCTTGAATATTATTCTCTAGCACCAAACATGCATCATTTCTGCCCTGTCCCGCTCCGCATGCGTTGCCTCTTTTGCCTGCATGTGTGTAGACATGAAGCACCGCATGAGTTAACATGGTTTTAAAGCACCTTTTAGACAAAAATGTTTTTCCCTTCTAAATGTATCTTTATTAATCAGCATGTTACGAGCCTTTAATAATAAACAAATCAAATAAACAAATCGATTTC
Source organism: Moxostoma hubbsi (assembly GCA_032164185.1). Lineage (NCBI taxonomy): Eukaryota > Metazoa > Chordata > Actinopteri > Cypriniformes > Catostomidae > Moxostoma > Moxostoma hubbsi. The sequence goes on from JAVLUX010000031.1 coordinate 23,461,920, forward strand.
TGTTCTAATTTGGTGAAAATTAATTAGATGTCTGGAATGGATAAGGAAAGACTAAAATTACTAGTTGGTAGACTAGTCTCTCACTTTAATGAAAATATACAAATGTTTTTTACAAAAAAAAGTTTCTAAAAAAAGAAAGTGCAATGTGTAAATATACATCATGATAAATATCAATATCGAACAATATGAAAAAGATTATCGTGATAACAATTTTGGCCATATATACCATATATGCCCAAATATCTGTTAAATAAATATAAATTAAACTGCCTAGTTTGGGCCCTGTTGATTATCCTTAAAATTTATCTTTTCAAAATGTACCTAGTTAGAAGGCTTCCTGTTTAATTTCCAGCATTAGCTGACAGAGAATTTCTGTCATATGTAAGGAAAAATTCACTTTAGAACTGAAATATTACCCAAATTATTTATGAATGTATTTTTAGACAAAGGGTTCATAGAGAAAGAGATACATTATATCTTGTTTTTCTTGTACATTAAAAACATTGGTCACGGGGGCCTTGGTAACTCAGCGTGTATTGCTGCTGACTACCACCCCTGGAGTCGCGTGTTCGAATGGGGTGCGTGGATCACGGAGTGTAGTATTTGCCTCCCGTGCTGTGAGTCTCTGCGGTGTCATGCACAACAAGCCATGTGATAAGATATGTGGATTGAATGTATCAGAAGGCCAAGAAGGGGGAAAAAATAATCAAACAAATGTTAAAACATGTTATTACCCCTTAACTACAAACATATTTACTTACAGCAACATTGAATGGAATTCAAACAGTGAAGGGTAAAGATGTTCCCAACATTTGGGAGTGATTGACTGTTCTAGATGATTGACACTTGAAAGTCTCTGAGGAATAATAAAAAAACTTGTTTCGGACAAATTACATCCAATCACCTTCCTATCAACACAAACATAGTGAGCCCCACACCTACAGCACACACTCACTCAGCTGGACAAATTAACACCCTGGAGCACATCACACTGCTGAATTTAAAAACAGAATATAACCTTAGCATTGAAATTCTACATGTTTGCCATACAGATTAAACAAACTAGCAGTAATTTACTGCAGAAAAGATGGTATCACTAAAAGAGTTGGTAAATACAATTCTGAAATGGGAGATCTATTAGCTTGTCAATTATTTAAAAATATCATTCCGTTATTACTCTATACACTAATCCTGATCTAGGTCAGAGTCATAATAGGTTTATGAAAAGGCCAGGGAAGATTGCTCTTACAAGCAACCTGACTTCCACACAAACCTGTAAAGGCTGATAATTAACCCTTAATTGCATGGTTGTTTCGCCAAGTAGAGACATGACACTTCAGCCACAACATTAAAACCACCACCTGAGTCTCTGGAATTTAATCAGAATGGTGCCAAAAAACAGAAAACATCATGCCACATTGTGTAAGAAATAGCATGTAATATATGAATGTGTACATATATGGAATTCTGATAATTCACCATTGTCACACAGAAAATCAATGTGATATAGTAGTCATTTGTATGAATATAGAACTAATTTGTCTTAAAATAAACAAAGAAATATATATCCTGCAATAGTAAACTTATATACACACGAAATAATCATAAAAATATGATTTATTAAAGTGTAAAATTACATGAAAAAAGACACCATTATGTATCTAGTGTCTTCAATGACCCTTTTCACTTGGTAACTAAGCAGTTATATATATAAAATTGCAACAACATTTTCTTAGATGTGTGCGTGTATATATATATATATATATATATATATATATATATATATATATACACACACACATCTAAGAAAATGTTGTTGCAATTTTGTCCAGTTTTTTTTTTTTTTATACACTTTTCAGAAGAAAAAGTTAGAGGTATACTAAAGGAGCTTGGGTGTAATGGAGCCAGCTGGTACGTGATAGTTGTGTGGTACGTGTAAACCTCACTCCCAAGAGGCATACTAGCGACTGATGCTAGAAGCTGTAGCCTCCTCATTAGCATGCCCACCTCCAATGCCAGAGTCCCCGGTTCGAATCCCGCTCAGAGCAGGTCAGTAGGACCGGTTACAGTGGTGCCGTAACCCGGATGGAAGTGAGGTTTAGGGGGGTGAGTGTAATGGGAGCCAGCTGGTGTGTAATAGCTGTGCGGTTTGTGTAAACCTCACTCCCCTGCCTCAAGAGGCACACTCGCGACTGATGCTAGAAGCTGTAGCCTTTAGCCTCCTCGTTAGCACGCCCACTTCCCATGCCAGAGACCCTGATTCGAATACCACTCAGAGCGGGTCAGTAGGACACGTTTCATCGGCATGAGGTACAGGAGGTGGAATGAGGTCCAGGGTCACTAAAAGCCCTGCATTAAAGGGTTAAAACTCAACAAACTAAAATATTTGGGTGACAAAAAACAACTAATGGATTTCAACTATTCATTAAGAGCCTTGTGCTGCATTTTAAAGTTGCTGCCAATTTTTATCAAAGCCAGTCATAAGAAATACCAGCCTGAAAACAAGATGGAAGAAAAGTAAAAACAGATCATGTCAAATTGCTTATTTAGCTTTTAGACCCAAAAGAAAACAGGAATGTATTTTAAATCAAAACAAATGTACAAATGTAACTGATCAAACATGAATCAAGATACTGTTAAATGTAATATTATATCGTCATCGGTATAACACAAGACTAAATTTGATTATTAAACTGGCAAAGGGATTATCAGGTTACTACTGAAGTTTAAAGCTACATGTTGATATTATTGACATTATATTTTAAGATTGTAGTGTGTTGACAGACTCAGTTTATCACCTTTACAGCAAGCATGAGTTTTCACAAATAAAAATATACAAATCTCATTTATATACAATGCATTACACAACATGCAAAGGTTGTCAGACTGAATGTGAACATAAACAGCTGACTAGCTAACGACGCTAAATACAAACCGTTACATACACAAGCACGGCAAACGATTTTTATAATATTTGTCATAATAACATGGACAAGAACAAGAACCACCTGGAAAGTGAGGTAAAACATACAGTAATTACTCACAGAATGAAAGGCAGTGCAGAAATCTCTACGAACACTTCTGTCCTCTGAAACACACTTCCGGTTTCGACGCTGCTGCCCAGCCCATATTTGAGTCACATGACAGAAGGACATGAATATGTATTAGCATAACATGCTGTTGCGCCATAAAGAAAAGGTGTTCTCTCTCACACACACCTTTAAATTGTCATAATTAATGATATGCATTGTTGTATATTCTGTATGATATAAACGATATGCCTATTTTATATTTCCAATTTGGGTCACTGACCAATCATTGTGGAAAATGTATTACAGTTAGGCCTACTTATAAATATATAAGACAATGTATTATGATGTCCATGATTATTGTGCATTTAGTGTTAAAGCATTTGAAACAAATGATGATGTTAATGACAAAAAGCCTACATGATAGGCTACAAAAGAGAACAAATTAAGATTCAAGATCAGAGTACATTTTAACAACTTGTATCTATTAACATTCATAGCACTGTAGTGTAGAGTTTATGTAGCATTTTTGACTTCTGGAATTTAATGTGATTTCTACCCAACATTTCAGACATCAAAGGCAACTTTAATCAAATTATAACCAAGTTATGGTAACGTTTACAGACTTGTGTGTGATGGATCGTGAAATGTAGGCTACACATGAGAGCTTATTTAACTCACAATAGAAGAATTCTTGTACAGTCAAATATGAAAATATATGAATCAATTTTCTGCATTGCAAATGAAAGCTAATATAAAGTGGTACTAATGTGGCTTGAATGAAGAATATTTTGTATAAATCAGTATCAATGTAGACTGTAGCCTAACAGCAACTAAAATGTACATTTTGTATTGGGTTTCACATTAATGATGCAACACTCAATTTAACTAATTTATTAAAAATACACAAAGTTCAACATCAAAGTCACTCTGTGAGGTCACATTTAGATTTTGAACCATTTGCATATGGCGTTAGTTCCACTTGTTCTGGGAAAGCACTGCACCATAACACCACACAACACAGACCACCCAAGCACCATGCGCCATAATGCCCTCTCTTATCTCCATAAACAGCGCAAGGCGGAGATACTTTCCCTCTGATAAGGCCGATTGGGACCTTGGGAACACAAATTTTAAATCATTCTAAAGTAATCTGAGAAATCAGATCCAATTTGACCTTTCTGCAGTCTCAACATGCTGTGTTGCATGTGACAGCACTACAGGGGATGCTCAGCCGTGTAAACATTTAATGTAACCCCAGCTATTTTCTCAGGAGGGCCACCGTCAAAGATCCATCCAGTTAATTAACAGAGAAAATAAGATAACTCACTACAGCATGGGTCACAAAACAGCGATAAGACTCAGTCTTAACACAAACATCAGTTTGTGATACTGAACAGAGTTCGACAGCATTTGTGGCATAATATTTATTACCACAAAAATTTATTTCGACTTGTCCCTTTAAAAAAGGAAAAATCTGGGTTACAGGGAGACACATACATTGGAAGTGAATGGGACCAATCCATAAACATAAACAATACTCAAGTATAGACACAAGCAATATGTTTCTTCAATCTTTTCTGCGTGAAGCTATAATCAATTTTACAACTTCGTTGCCATGATGTTGTAATGTCAACAAGCCCTAAACCCCTAAAACGACTGTAAAAATTATGATTTAAACAACTTTACAGCTCAAATAATATACAAGTTTTAACAGAAGAATGAATGTAAGTGCTTTTATAAAATTTTAAGATTCACATTTCTGCCTTTAAACTCTCCAAAAATTGGCCCCATTCACTTCCATTGTAAGTGTCTCACTGTAATCTTGATTTTTGCTTTTTTTTTTTCTCCCCTTTTTTTCCCCAACTGGGAATGCCCAGTTTCCAATGTGCTCTAAGTCATCCTGGTGGTGCAGTGACTCGCCTCAACCCGGGTGTCAGAGGACGAATCTCAGTTGCCTCCGCGTCTGAGACCATCAATCCACGCATCTTGTCTCTTGTCTTGTTGAGCGTGTTACCGTGGAGACATAGCGCTATTCTCCGTGTCATCCATGCACAACTCATCACCATGCCCCACTGAGAGCAAGAACAACATTATAGTGACCATGAGGAGGTTACTCATGTGACTCTACCCACCCTGGCAACCGGGCCAATTGGTTGCTTAGGAAGCAACACTCAGCATGCCCTGGATACAAACATATGACTCCAGGTGTGGTGGTCAGTGTTTTTACTTGTTAAGCTACCCAGGCCCCCTCATTTTTACTTTCTTTTAAAGAAAAGGAAAGATGATTCAAAATGATTTTTGGTGGTAATCAACATTATGCCCCAAATGATTTGGTTTAAAAAAAATGCTAGAAAAAAACAAACAAAACAACAACAACAATGTGAGCAGAATATTTTAACTCACTTGTACATTCAGATTATAACATGAGCAAATGAAGGAAACAGAAGAATGAAGTGAAGTACTCTGGATTATTGTTTTGCTTGAACATGCCTGTCTTTATGTTCAAATGGGATCCTGTGCCAGGAAATACTATGAATAGTCTTTCATTACCCTGATGCTTCAGCAAGCTTTAAAAACAGTTTTAAAAACAATAAACTCTTGATATATTTGATAAACTGCCCAAGATTCTACACGGTAACAGGTTTACAGTTTAGAGTAAAGCATATAAAATAATATAATATAATATAATATAATATAATATAATATAATATAATATAATATAATATAAAATAATGAAAAAAATATAATTTACATTTATTCGTTTGGCAGACGCTTTTATCCAAAGCAACTTACAAAAGAGGAAAACATAAGCGAATCATCTTAAGGAGACAGTGGGACGAAAAGTGTCATACAAAGTTTCACTAGCATCAGAATAGTATACAAAACAGATTTTTTTGCAATTAGAATAATTATTTTTAGATTTTAATAATCATTTTATTGAATGATTGATTGATTGACTGAATTCTGCTTGTATTTTTTGAATGTTTTATATTAGTAAAAACCTTCACAAGAGGAAAATGAACCTGTAGGTGCAAAACTTGACCAGTTGAGGGCGCTCGGAAAGTAGATATTGTCATTGTCGAGATGTGTTGTGTCAGACTCTGGACCATATGTCCAAACATATATGTGCATTTTAAACTCCATTGTCTTTCAGTAGAGGTGTGTAACCTTCGAAAATTTTAAATTTGGTGTTGATTGAGTCTCTTATTAAAATAAGAAAAATATTAAACATGGAAATGTGAGTACCATTAAATAAATATTCCGGATTCAATACAAGTTAAGATCAATTTACAGCATTTTTGGCATACTGTTGATTAACACACACACACACACACACACACACACACACACACACACACACACACACACACACACACACACACACACACACACACACAAACAAACGCAAAATATATTTTCGAAATTTCAGTGAGACACTTACAATGGAAGTGAATGGGGCCAATTTTGGGAGGGTTTAGAGGCAGAAATGTGAATCTTATGATTTTATAAAAGCATTGTACTTCTGTTCAAACCTGTGTATTATTTGAGCTATAAAGGGCTGTGAATTGTCATTTTTACAGTCATTCATTTTAGGGTTTTAGAGTCTGTTAATATTACATTGTAATGGCAACAAAGTTGTAAAATTGACTATAACTTTACACAGAAAAATTTAGTAAGTGATTTTATCACACTAAAATCATGTAAACACACATATTGTATGTGTCTTGTGGCTATCCTTTTGAAACGTTTACTTCCATTGTAAGTGGGTTACGGTAACCCAGATTTTCACTTATTTTAAAGAAAAAGAGGGGCAAGTCAAAAGAAATTGTTGTGGTCATCAATTTATACCACAAGTGCTGTTGACTGAACCTGAAATATTCCTTAACATGACTATATCACAATGTTTATCTAATAGTAAACTAAATGGGTAAAAAAAAAAAGAAAAGATTTTTAGCCTAATATCAATTCATATGCTACACTTACATACAGAGGTAAAAAGCCTATCATGTATCCACGATGGTTGTAATGAACATACGAGTTAGAAAGCTAAACAGGGTGTTTGAATTTGACAGAACATTCATCTAAATGCACATGTCTGTGCATGTCTTTGTGTGTGAGTAATGAGCTTAGTATTAAAAGAAGGAAATAGAGGTTAATTTCCACAATGTGGATATAAAGGGGTACATGGCAGAGGAAACTGAACATGAGAAAGAGAGAGAAAGTGTGTGTGTGAGAGAGAGAGAGAGGTAGAGAGAGTGTGTGTGAGAGAGAGAGGTAGAGAGAGTGTGTGTGTGTGAGAGAGAGAGAGGTAGAGAGTGTGTGTGTGTGTGTGTGTGAGAGAGAGAGAGAGAGAGAGAGAGAGAGAGAGAGAGAGAGAGAGAGAGAGAGAGACATTGGGGTCAGTTTGAGCAAGCTTTTGATCCTTTTGGAAAGGGTGGATGAAAGACATCCTGTACTGCAGAGAATGAGAAGAGGAGGGGTCGAGTCAAAATTCAGCAATATCTTGTGCTTATAGCAAACTCTGCCCATAAATACTAATGCATCCTTTCAACTTCTTTCACTAAGATACAAGGTATGGATTATGAGTATTATATATGTATGTATGTATGCATGTATGTATGTACAGCCAATAATATACAGATAATATACAATAATATACAGACAATATACTATAATAGTACTATATATATTGTCTGTATATAGGCACCATTTCTAAAAAATGGTGCCTGTTAAAAAACCAAGGGATTTAAACAGAGTGGGAGGAGATACAATCTCGTTCTGATTGTATCTCCTCCCACTCTGTTTAAATCCCTTGGTTTTTTAATGCCAATATAAACATGACTGATGTGTCAACCCACTCATAACTCTCTCACCCTCTTGTCTGGCATTCACTCTAGCAGAGACAACACCTGAACTTTGATTAACCTGTAAATTGTCACATTGCAACACACAGAACACTCACACACACTCACACGGCATGCTAGTAGAAAAACCTTTTGCATTTAAATTAAGACTCTCCACTGTGCTCACATACAGTACAATTTTGATGCTTGTTCGATTTACTTAATTAAAATGAACTAAAGCCACACAATTCTAGAACACTGTGTCACAACTTGATTTCATTGCATTCCATCCATTTTGATTGCTCATTTCGTTTAGCAAATGCTGTGCTAACCATAGAATAGTTACTAAACTACATTCTGTAGTGCTTCTTACCAGCATATATTTAGCATGCTAACATTCACTTTCACTAGTTAGTACATTAATACATAAAAGAGATTTATTTGAGTTTGACACGTCTAGTTTTGTTGGGTTTACCCAGTTCAACTAGGTTCTTCTTACACAAAGTCTTTGTGTTGAAATTACAAAGTAATCTTAAATTAAGAAAACTAATTTCAAACACATGGAACCACCGTCCATGATTAAATCAAGTTCAGCCAAAGAGCAATTTTTTTTGAGTCAACAGATGCATACAGAGGATGGAAATTACGTCAGTGTTTAGACCCTCCGTAATATCAAAGATTCCTGTAGTGCAGGTTACGGGAACATACAGAAGGTCATGGAAATACTTATGACACATTGTTCTCCAACTTTGTGTGTGTGTGTGACCTGAGGGAGAACTGAACTGATAGGAAGAGTATTGGCGGGGTTAGCGATGGAGGGATAAATGGAATGGATGCAAATCAGAAACACAGTAAAATGAAAAAACAATGTTGATGTTATGTGGACTAAAGCAGTGGAGCCTCTCTGCTCGATGTTCTAACATTTAAACCGGGTATTGTGTTGAGTCAATGGCTAAGGGTGAAAAGACATTATTTGGAGGGGGATTTTTTATCAATGCCCCTCCATGAGCACAAATAAAAAATACAAAATAAAAACAATGTTATGTGTGTTAGTGGAATCAAGAAGTTCTTTTGTCTGCAAATGTGCTTTAAACTGTTCTCAACTGTCTCTCTGTGTGTGTGTGTGTGTGTGTGTGTGTGTATCCAGTGAGATGTAATAAGGGACAATGTGGGACTATGTAAATTGGAAATAAATTTTCTCCATTGGCTTAATTACATTTGACTCCTTTCCCTCCTCCACCAGGAAATAGATTTGTAGAAATTTGCATTATCAAATACATTTCATAACAGTAAGAAAATTAATGTTGGTGTAATGGTGTTCCAGGTATACATAAGTCATGGTAATGATCACCAGTAGAGAACACACACACACACACAGTAATGTGTAATTTCTGTACTACTAGCATCACCAAACAGAATTGCAAATATAAGCAACCTACGAATGGCTTATTGTTGTCTCTGCATTCTAATCAGGAATAGAAGAAAGTATTGTATCATCAAAAACATAATGATAATACACATCAGTTTTATTGAGATGATGGCTTAAAAGTTGTATTTTTATTTTGTAGATTTTCAAAATTCATAGCATAATTTTAAAACTTAATTTAAAAATGTATGCATTTACAAACTGATTTTAGTTAAATAGTAAACATATTGACTATAAACTATCACTTAATTAACATCACTTGTTTTTATTAATATGAAGACAAAATTTTAAGCAATGGACCACATATGATGTTAATTAAAGCAATATTTAGGGTTTAAAACAAGTTACGCTCAATCAGCAGCATTTGTGGCATAATATTGATTACCTCAAAAAAATAATATTTTTACTCATCCGTCCTTTTCTTTGAAAAAAAAGAAGCAAAACTCAACGTTACAGTGAGACACTTACAACTGAAGACTATGGGGCCAATTTTTAGAGGGTTTAAAGGCAGAACTGTAAAGCTTAGAATTTTACAAAACCACTTAAATGAATTCTTTTTTTCAAACTTGTATATTGGAGCTGAAACGTTTTTTTAAATAATTGTTTTTACTGTCGTTATATGGTTTACGGCACTACGTCCTGGCAACAAAGTTGAAAAATTGGATATAACTTTACACAGAAAAGGTTAGTAAGCAATTGTATTACACTAAATCATGTTAAAACACAATGTCTTCTGGCCATACTTTTAAATTATTGAGTATTTTAATGTTTACAGATTAGTCGCATTCATTTCCATTGTAAGTGCCTCAGTGTAACCCAGATTTATTTTTTATTAATTTTAAAGAATGGACAAGTCCAAATTAATTTTTGTGGTAATTAACATTATGCCTCCAATGATGTCAATTGATCTTAACTTTAACTATTTATCAGTAATCTCACAATATCATCTCACAGTCTATTTAAAACATTTGTGAGAAAGCTTACATAGATATTCTTTTACAAACCATCTTATCCTAGTAGTTTCCATTTGTATACACTGTACTATCATCAAACTGTACATGTTTGTGTTTTTGAGGATATAATGAGTTGTATCCACATTTGTGGGGATTTTTATTTTGGTTATAACTGTCTTTATTTTGTCTTTGGAAAGTCTTGTTCTCATCTGTTATCCTGGCACTGCTTTCATTTGTGTTTATATGGTTATGTGTGTGTGGTCTGGTTGCTCTCCTGCTATAAGTTTGTTTACAAAAGTTCACATGGATGGCTGTACAAAGCCTGCGGCCTACATTCCAACACTGTGTGTCATGCACGCAACACAGTCTCTCACTCTTTCTTCCTTGCTCCTTCTCAAACACAATTTAATTCACTCCCTTTAAAACGTACATCAGTCTATTCAATGCCAGTAAGTCAGTTTCCTAATAAATGAATAAAGTCTGTCATTTCATTGGTATTTTAAATTCTCTCTTTCTTGTCCCAAATATTGCCCTCTCATTCTCTTCAACGTCTCACTCTCATCTGTAATTAAAGGGAGCGTAGGAAGCTAGCGTGTCTTAAACTGCATGGTTGTTACTCATGAAACACACATTTGAATGTACAGATGTCTTTAACTGATATGATGGTCCCGCCCCTTGTTATAAGTGTGTGAGTGTTTCGTTCCATTTCTCTCCTGGGCTACTGTCTTTTCATTAGAGTCTCTATGACTTCTCTAATGATAATAATAATAAATAAATAAATTATTATAATTATTTTACTACTAATAATAATAAAATATCTACAATCTGTGTATTTTATGTATGCCAAAATTAATCCTCATTAAATTTCTCTCAAAATTATTTGATCATAATTTGTTTCAAATACATTGATAATTAATCATTTACATGTGTTGATCCTCTCTCCTTTGATTGTTTATATGATCGTTGTAGTTTTAAACTATTTTCTGACTGTTGAGTGTGTCTAAGTGCGTCACAGTTGTCCTCATGGGCTGTTAGTAAAAAGACGTCTAATGTTACGGAATCTAATTTTAACTTGTGGCCTCCCTTTATATGAAGTGTCTCCTTTCTTTTTTTAGAGGAACACAGTGCATGTATTAAGATGTCTGAAAAGTGTAAGTGCCCCTTCTTTACCTAAGGGATGAGGATTCATATGGAGACCTTGCATAAGTAATACAATTAACCAGTTTGGATTTGATACCGGTAACTCAACTTTCAAATGAAGAAGTCATGTTTTTCCTATCATAAAAAATGATATGACATTGGTTAGATGATTGATGAAAATGATTGTTGATAATGAACCGTGATAGCATCAATAAATCATAGCCAGGCAGTAAAGATAATGTGTAATTTAGCTTGAAGTCAAAATAATCTAGAATCAATTACAGGTTGTGTGTGTGCAAAATTTCTAAACCTTGATAGCATGATAAAATAAATCTTGAGAATGAGAGAAAGCAGAAATAATCAAGAGAGGAGATTCAGAAGCAGCTATCTCTTGCATTTTAAACCATGTTAAATCTCAGAGCACCTTTTAAAATATGTCTAAGTGTCTTAATATTAACATTAGGCCTACCTTTATTATATATATATATATATATATATATATATATATATATATATATATATATATATATATATATATATATATGTATATATATGTACTGTATATATGTACTGTATATATGTAATTTGTTTTACATGAGTCTCCAAACTACAAACAAAGCAAAAACTACAGATTCAAATGTTCAAATGAATTTATATTTTTAACTATTTAAACAAAATCAAAATTTGTATTCAAAACTGCTAGACTTTGTCTTAAAAACATTTAAAACCTCTAAACATTTTTGACCTTTGCAACATAATTCTGCCGTTATCTACATACAGTGCAGTAAGTATGTGTGTAAAAAGAAATGCTCAACAGTTCCTGAAAACTCTCTTTGAACAAAATTAGCCTCATTTGAGGAAGTGCCTTCGCAAATGGGAAAAGCTACAGGTATGTAAAGAAACACACAAGTACACAATATCAAATATAAAACATGTCCTGAATGTACTGTACAGTAAAGTGGATTGAATTAAAAAAAAATTAAAACACAATTCAAATGCAAAGTACATTAAAAAGATATTTACAAATTATCGACAAATATTCTGAAAGAAAACATTTTTTATATCTTCCGTAGAGATTGACATGGTCAATTACAGTGTACTGATCTCATCAGGGACAAATGATGATTCTCCTTGGCCTTTATAGAAATTCTACAGCTTTGAGAAATTAGTCTTTCTTTAGGAAAATGTAATTTTGGCTTAGAATGTTTGACTATTAAAATGGGTTTTAGTTAAAACTTTAATATTGCTCAGCAATATGTAACATACAGTGCTGTGGAAAAGTATTTGCCCCCATCCTGATTTCTTCTGTTTTGTATACTGTATCTCATCCTAAATTGTTTCAAAAATTCAAACAAAATCTAACATAAAACAAAGGCAATCGGAGTAAACACAAAATACAGTGTTTAAATGATAAAGTTATTTATTGAAGCAAAACAGTTATCCAATACCAACTGGGCCTGTGTGAAAAAGTATTTGCCCCCTTAGTTACTAAATCCCCAAATCTATGCAACTGCATTCATAATGGGGTTCATCTTGACTAGACAAACCAAGACCTGATCACTGCCAGCCCTGTTCAATCAAATCAATACATAAATAGAACATTTTCAGCAGCATGAAGTTGGCTAAGTGGTCTCACCCAGTAGCACACTATGCCAAAGTCGTAAGGAATTCCAGAAATTATGAGGGAAAAAAATACATCAGACTGTGAAGGGTTACAAAGCTATTTCAAAGTCCCTGGGACTCCAAAGAACCACAGTGAGAGCCATTATCTCCAAAATGGAGAAAACTTGGCACAGTAGTTAACCTTCCCAGAAGTGTCCAACATTCCAAAATTTCTCCTAGAGCACAGTGACGGCTCTTCCAGGAAGTCACAAAAAAGCCAAGGACAACATCGTAGGAACTACAGGCCTCTCTCACATAAATAAGGTCACTGTTCATAACTCACTATCAGAAGACACTGGGCAAAAATGGCATCCATGGAACAGAGGTGAGGCAAAAACAACTGCTAACCCAGAAGAACATTAAGGCTCGACTGAATTTTGCCTGAACTCACATTGATGATCCTCAAACCTTTTCGGAGAATGTTCTGTGGACTGATGAGTCAAAAGAGGAACTGTTTGGAAGACAGGGGTCCCTTTACATCTGGTATAAATCAAACACAGAATTCAACAACAAAATAAACACATCATGTCTGCGATCAAGCATGGTGGTGGTATTGTGATGGTGTAGGGATGCTTTGCTGCTTCAGGGACAAGGTGACTTGCAATGATTGAGTGAAACATGAATTCTGCTCTCTATCAGAAAGTCCTAAAGGAGAACGTCCGGTCATCAGTCCATGAGCTGAAGCTCAAGAGCAACTGGATTATGCACAAGACAATGATCCAAAGCAGAGGAGTCAGTCCATCCCTGAATGGATCAAAAGAAGCTAAATTAAAGTTTTGGAGTGGCCTAGTCAAAGTCCTGACTTGAACCCGATCAAGTCAGTTCCTGCTTGAAAGCCCTCCAATGTGGTTGAACTAAAGCACTTCTGCAAAGAAGAGTGGGCCAAAATTCCACCACAGTGTTGTGAAAGACTGATCTCCAGTTATCGGAAGCGTTTGGTTGCAGTTGCTGCTGCTAAAGGTGGCACAACCAGCTGTAAAGATCAAGGGGGCAGTTTGTTTTTCACATGGGTGACACAGGTGTTAACTTTAAGGATACATTTTTGCTTCAATAAATAAAATAAAAAAACATTTGAAAACTGTATTTTGTATTTAGTCAGGTTGCCTTTTTTATGTTGTATCTCATTTGAATATCTAAAAAAAATAGTATGAAAAATACACAAAAACAGAAGAAATCAGCTATGGGGGCAAATTCTTTTCCACAGCACTGCACCTTAATTTCATATTCTAATATTACCTTACAGTAATGCATTTCATTATAAAAATGACAGAAAAACACATGGCATTTGCATGTAGTCTATCATTCCTTCTGTGTTTCTGATAAAGTCAGCGCCAAGTACAAGAAAAGTAATGGATTATGCAGCAGTTCATTCTAATCCTCCAGTGAAAGTGCGTGTACGAGTGTTCGAGAAAAGGAATGAGAAAGAGAGAGGGAAAGAGACCGCAGGGAGAGTGAACGTGTGCATGTGTATTTATGTGTATCAGAGAGAGTTTGAGAAAGGGAGTCTGGGTGCATAAAGCATGTGTGCATGTGAGTGTGGCTGCTCCTACAAATAAAATGCCTTCAGGATTACACAGTTATGTTATTACCGAAACAGGAACCAATAACTTTACAGAAAGAGACACATAAAGCATAGATGAGACGACAAAAATTGACATTTGTAAGTTGACGATAAATTATAGTATTTGAAATAGTAAACGTGATGTTGTTGGTATAAAGATGGTATAAATCATGATGATGATCCTGATGTACCAACATGCAATCATGAATAGAAATCATGAGCAGAAAATTCATAACCTTTGGGTTTAGATACACTTGAGACCTTTAGAATATAGAACAGGTTAATGGGATTGTGTTTACGGCAGTGCAAATATTAAGGGTGCAATTAATCAGCTAATAAAATAATCAAAGTGACAAAAAGAGCAGAGAAGAGAAGAAACTGAGTCACAATCACGCCCATTTTGTTATATTGACACGAACACATCATACTGTGCCTTTAGGGTCATGTAAACTTCCAGAGATGAATTGAAAGCCATATCATTACTACTAACTGAAGTAACGTGTTCCCTAGAAGACTTGCTTAAGTATCTAGACCTGTTTCAGTACAGATCTTTTAAATGACCTTTAAGAATGTTTTTTTAAAGGACGTGGGTTCTGCTTTTTTGTATTTGTCCACTGTTTAGTAATAAATTTGTAAATCATACAAAGGAATCAAAATCAATTCAACACCCATATCCTTATCTCTCATTACCCTAATCAATATGTTTACATAATTTTACGAGCACACTGCTATACTTTGTGTGTTTATCTTTCCCTCTGATTAGCTGCATTTATTCAGGACTAATAATGATTGACTTCATGTTGAAGCTTTAAGCACTGAAAATCACTGAGTGAATGACAGTTAATGGCCAGCTGACTGATAATAAAACCAGTTAGGGCTTGTGTTTGTCAGGAGATGTTTGCTCAGTGATGTGTGCAATGGCAAATGTGCATATTTCTGGAAAGGTTTTTCTATTAAAAGCAAAGCCGGAACTAACAGTTCAAGTCTGGATTTAGTCTTGATCTAGTCACATGTTATTTAACCAACTATTTTTGATGCTGGTTTGAATGGATATTATTAAAAAAATATTTCTGATACAAATTACACCACTAATTTTCACTTACTTTTTCTAAATCAATCTTTAATTAAAATATAATCTGTGGGGAGCTAAAGATGTGTTTGCCATTCTTTTTGTACTTTGTCACTGCCTTACAGACCATATCAATATAAAGTTATGCAAATGAACAACAATGTCAACAAATTACATAATATATACACGGAGAAGCAACTGAACAACTCCAATGCCAACTATGCTTAGAAACTGGGTAGGAGGGTGGAATGCAATGTGCTAGCTTGTGCTGGCTGTATTTTAAAGCTTTATATATAAACCTTTATATTTATATACAGTATATATATATATATATATATATATATATATATATATATATATATATACACACACACAGATGCTTTTTTGCACGCATATTTATTCTGAAAATGTTTTTGTGTATTTAATTGATTCAACAAAATGTATGATGTGGTATGACACTTTCATTTTTAAATAAACTATTTCATCACTTCATGTGTCCAAGAGCATATGTTGAAATATATTGATTTTTGTAACAAATGTACTGTTTTATTTAAAATACCATTCCATAATTCATGACTGAAACATAATTTCCAAATACATTTTTCTGCCATTCACTAATGAACACTGAAGAGCTGAATTGAGTATAAATGTTCTTCAACATTAAAAATAACTTTCATGCAACAGCAGAGATGTGTCAACATCCCTTTAAACCTGGATTTAATCAATAATTCCTGCTTGAGGAGCATAAAGAAGAGAAGAGAGAAGTGATTGAAAACTTTTCTCTTTAATACCCTCCTGTAATCCTTTAAAAGACAACAAGCAGGATAAAACGATAGCTTTATGGAATAAAAAACTCGTTTCAAGTGCTGCCAGCAAATTTATACAAATAGCGATTATAATAATGAGAAAAGCACTTTAATCACAGTGGAGACTAAGGGATGGTGCTTAACAAGTCCAAGACTTTAAGGGCTAAGAGAATCATTAATTTGGAGGCAAAAAATCTCAGGCGAATAATGAACTGAAATGTAAAAATGTGGGTCAAATGATGTTTAAAGGGATAGTTCACCCAAAATTTAAATTCTCTCATCATTTACTCACCCTCATGCCATCCCAGATGTGTATAACTTTCTTTCTTTTGCTGAACACAATCAAAGATTTTTAGAAGAAGATCTCAGCTCTGTAGGTCCATACAATGCAAGTGAATGGGTACCACAATTTTAAATCTCCAAAAAGCACATAAAGGCAGCCTAAAAGTAATCTGTATGACTCCAGTGGTTAAATCTATATCTTCAGAAGTGATATGAAAGGTGTGTGTGAGAAACAAATAATAAAAAAAATTGTACAATAAATTCACCTCCCTGCCCAGTAGATGCAATATGCTCAAATAATATAAATGGCCAAAACAAAAGAAGAAGAATGTGAAAGTTAATGTGGAGATTTATAGTAAAAAGGACTTAAAAATGTATCTGTTTCTCATCCACACTTATCATATCACTTCTGAAGATATAGATTAAACCACTGGAGCCTAATGGATTACTTTTATGCTGAATGTATGTGCTTTTGGAGCTTCAAATTTCAGGTCACAATTCACTTGCATTGTATGGATATACAGATATTCTTCTAAAAAGATGTGTTCTGCAGAAGAAAGAAAGTCATACGCATTTGGTCATGAGGGTGAGTAAATGATGAGAGATTGTTGATAATCCCTTTAAAGGGCAAGTTGATGAAAAAATATATATTTCTATGAAGACCCATAAATGTAAATACAGACTACTGTGTAAAAACATATTGGTTGTATAGAACAGGGTCAGAAATTAACTATGGCTTGGGGCAAAAATGGCACCAAAACATTTTTGTCGGGTGCAAAAAAAATAAAGCCACATAATGAATTCCCCCCTTTTATATTTGTAATACCTGAAGTATTCCTTGTATCCTAGGCCAAGTATTCTGCACTTTCAGATGGAGAATTCATTTGAATGAACTGATTAAAATGAAATATGTGACACATGTGTTCTTTGTGGTCAGAAAAATACACCCTTGTAATGTTAAAAAAAAAAAAAACAGAAAAATACCCTGAAAATCAGCTCCAGGTGACAAATATCATAATGTATTCTCTACAGTATGAGAGTGGTAGTTTTAACACTAACAGGTTGCAGGTTTATCTGAGGAACTACTTGTGTCATTGAGCAGGCACAACTTTATTTTTTCCTGAAGTGAATGTCTTGAAACCAATTTTTGATAACATCTGCAGAAAGGAACCAATGGTGAGAAGCAGGAAGTACCATTCAGACATTACAGCAACAGCACAAGGAGACCTATGCTATAGCAATGAATGGGTCTTAGTTTGAAGTGCCCCTGTAACTGGGATGGAAGGATCATAAGACTGTTATCAGATTATCTGAATAACTTTCCACAGGTGTGCTATTAAACAAATACTATCCTTTCATCATCCTCTCACACTCACTGATACAGCGATGAAACGAACAGATCTTGAAAGGCTGATGAGAACCGTGTTTATACACATATTAACAGCCTTATTATCAGATGTTTTTCAACAGTTTCAATTGTTATAGGTGATATCCCTCTAATTTATCACAGTTAATCAAATTGACTGCCTCACAGATTTACAGATTCACTCATGTGCACACATGATCTATTTAAAATCACATTAGGCAGTCAAAGCTTTCCTTCATGGGTAATCAACAGACTGTTGTCATGGCGACACAGTAACGTTGCATTAAACGCTACGACACAGTTGAAATTGTATGTTATCAAGTTTCATTTAGCCACATTCCACAGCACTCTTGGTTTATACCAGTGTGCATACACAGGTTGCCAAAAGTTTAAAATAATGTATAGATTTTGCTGTTTCGAAGGGAAACTTTACTTTAATTCACCAAAAGTCACATTCAACTGATCACAGTCTATAGTCAGGACATTAATAACGTGAAAAATTACTATTAAATTTGAAAAACATATTCAGAACTTCAGAAATGTCTCATAAAAAAATCTGCCAAGTGCAGCAATGACAGCTTTACAGATCCTTGGCATTCTAGCTGTCAGTTTGTAAAGATCCTCAGGTGACATTTCACCCCACACTTCCTGTAGCACTTGCCATAGATGTGACTGTCTTGTTGGGCACTTCTCA
Organism: Moxostoma hubbsi; assembly: GCA_032164185.1. Lineage (NCBI taxonomy): Eukaryota > Metazoa > Chordata > Actinopteri > Cypriniformes > Catostomidae > Moxostoma > Moxostoma hubbsi. The sequence continues at coordinate 23,480,755 of JAVLUX010000031.1, forward strand.
CGCACCTTACAGTCTAGCTGATCCCACAAAAGCTCAATGGTGTTAAGATCCATAATGCTCCAACACTCCACAAGATCCATATTTAAGCATGATTAATGAAGGATAAGGTGTTGGGGTGATGGCTGCTGTAAATGAGGCCTGTCTTGATTTGATCAAAAAGGACTTTTTTTAAATAGTGATGGTGCTGTTTTTACATCAGTAATGTCCTGACTATACTTTATGATCAGTTGAATGCAACTTTGGTGAATTAAAGTATCAGTTTCCCCCCAAAACAGCAAAATCTGTACATTATTTTAAACTTTTGCCACCAGTGTATATGTTTTTGCCATATGTATCTGAGCAAACACACCTGGGCCACGCCCAAACACAAATGTCAACAAGGCCTAACAAATACTTCAATAAAGAAGAGATGAGTACAGGATTGAGGTAATGAGATAAATAGGTGTTTGCAGGTGGATTGCCTTAATCAGAATACAATCTAAAAACAGCATTCATTTGGGGCTTCATGCTGTTTGATGTATAGTGTGTAATTCTTTTTGAATAGAGTGGAGCGACTGAAAGAAAAGAGCCCAAATGAAAGAGAGGGAGTCAAATAGAGCAAAGAGAGGTGCAGGACTATGTTCAAGAGCACATATCATCTGCCTGCACTAAACAAAGAGAGGTTTACACTGCCGAGGAATTCAAAGAACTTTTGGCAGAGAAAGAACAAGACAATGGCATTCCCGGCAAGAGCGAGACTCAGAGCGGGCCTCACTCTAAATCTGCCACATTGTGTTTCTGGCTTTGATCTCTTCAAACTTGCCTGCATGTATAAGGTTTTGCTCTTTAAATACATTAAGACCTCAGACGCAGTCAGGGTATTTGCCCAAAGATTAGTTTACTTAAAAACAGAGAAGTCAGACACCGCCCAAGTCAAAAAGCCCAACAGAATGGCTAATCTGCCATTCAGAATACTATCACTGCATTACAACCAAAATGTGTATGTGTGTGTGTGTGGCTGGTGTATGTGGTAAAACATCAGTGAGGTTCAAAGGACGTTCATAAAACAGTCAAGGTTTATTGTACTTTATTCTGCAAAAGTATTTGATCCAGGAGCAGCATAAATATACAAATTTAACAAGAAAGAAAGGAGTGCATGTGTGGATGTGGATGTGTTGAGGTTTACGTTATATGAGGTTTACGAATTTCCCCAGAACATATTTAGAAAAGTCACTGCAGCATTAAATAGCAATAAGAACACGCTTCACAAAACAAACACCAAACATCAACTTGGCAACATAACTTAAAAAATGGTCTCTGCAGAAAAAGAAAAAAAATGCTCCACTTGACTTTTCAAATGTCCTTAATTCCTCTAACATTCACGCAGCTATAAATACAGAAATAAATAAATGTGAAATAGCAACTTTGATGCAATTCTGCAAAACAGTTAATGACAGTTAAAAATGAAAATTCTTTCATCATTTACTCACCCTCATGCCATCCCAGATGTATATGTCTTTCTTTATCTGCAGAACACAAATGAAGATTTTCTGAAGAATATCTCAGCTCTGTAGGTCCAAACAATGCAATTGAATGATTTCCAGAAATTTGAAGCTCCAAAAATCACATAAAGGCAGCATAAAATTAATCCACATGACTCCACATGACCAGTGGTTTAATCCTTGTCTTCAGAAGCTATATGAATGATTTGGACAACTAACTCATGCACTGAATCGTTTGGAGATGTGGTTTTTCAAATTGCAAATATAACTATGGTGATCAATCATTACCCATTGTATTACTATAGAATAACATCACTGTACAATGGTAATTCTTTTGAAAGATAATGTTCTGTAGAGTGGTTAGTAGCTTAGCTAGCTATAGTTTAGAGTATCTTTTCCAACACTGAGTCTTAATGTTAATATTCAGGTATTATCAGCATCCACATGTGGACTGCAGTGTGTGTGTCACATAACAGAATGACAGGTTGCTGTAGATAGATGAAGCCAAGAGTTTCTGCCTAGCAGTCAAGTTTGACCACTTTGTTTCCCTGGAACACTGAGCACATTTTATCCCCCCTCTTCAAACATGAAGAAAATCATATTGTACTTAAAGGGGTCATTGTCATACATTTATCATCTCTAAGGTCCACTCTATCTTAGGGTTGTTGCCTCCTACATTACTGGCATTACTATACATTACTTGCTGTGGGCAGCCCAAGTTTCTGAATCAAATAGGCATTGTTGATTGTTGAAAATGTGGGCGATAATATATGCATGTGCTTAGATGTATTCATCTGTTTGATCTCAAAAGGTTGCAGAAAATAGTGTATAATACATTGTTTTTTGGATTAGGGAGAATGTTTTGTGTTCTGAAAGTCGCAGTATGTTTTTATAATGCAACCTCAAAAGATCAAGAAAAGTAGATTCCTCCTTTAACATGTTATCAAATAAAAAAAACACAATCCAGGATATTAAGGACATCAAATTTGACGTGTGCTGTAAATGCAATGTGTTATAATATTCTGGACAGAGTAAAACCAGAGACTGTTCAGCCTGAGACGGAGAAATCGGCTAATGCATGCAAATTGGCTAAAATATTGTGCTTTTTACTGTGATTTGAGCCAACAAAGCATAATTTCTGATACCAGAGATGCCAAATTTTACTGCTGACTTGAAATATGTTCTATGATCGTAACCTTAGGAGATTTCAGTCTTCCCCCATTCAAGTAGATAGGAGCTGTAATTTCAAGCTACTTGTGTTCATAATACAAATCTTTAATTTTGTTCCCAAGATGGCTGCTGAGTGGACTGACTTGCCTTGAAAGAAACTTTGACAAAACCCAGATTCCTATCATTTATAGCAATATTCTGGGTTCAAGTTAAGCTCATCACAGTATTTGTGGCATAATGTTGATTATCAAAAAACTGTATTTCAACTTGTCTCACTTTTTCTTTAAAAAAAAAGTCTCACTTTTTCTTAAAAAAAAAAAAAAAGCAATGATCATGATTACAGTGAGGCACTTACAATGGAAGTGAATGGGGCATTTTGCAAACATTAAAAGCTTAAAAATAGGTAGTTATCAAAAAATACAGTTTAGTTTCAAAATATTCGAAGGGAAAAACCATGTATTATAGCCACAAGACATTCACAACATGTGTGTTGACATACTTTTATAAAATTGCTTAATAACCTTTATTTTGTAAAGTTATATCCAGTTTAACAACTTTGTTGCCATGATGATTTGACAACGTAACGCTGTAAATAATAAAACCACCATAAATATGATGATTTAAACAACTTTACTGCTCAAATAATACTCAAGTATTACCAGGAGAATTAATGTAAAAGCTTTTATCAATTTAACCCTTTAAGCTCTGAAGGTTTCAGTGGCCTTCCCAAAATGAAAGGCTTCTAAAAAAATATTACATTAAAAAAAAAAAAGGAAGGTCAAGTGTTTGGTATCATTGTAAAGGAAACTTTAATTTAAAAAAAAAAATTATATATAGATTGTGATATACTCTGAGATTCTCAGTCTAAGAAAATAGAAAAGAGCCAAAACATATATTTTGTACTTCTTATTTCTATTTTGACATTACATACAGTACCTCTGGGTGTAAATAAGGTGGCTCAGAAAACCACCCTTGCTCCCAATCATGTTAATTGTCTCTGGCAAATGTTTTGTGTTGATACGACAAAGCTATCAAAAGTTATAGCATTACAAAAATTATTTATCATAGTGTCCAAAAACGTCTCCATGTGTACAAACGCCTCTCCCAACGAATAAAACATAATAATTGTACATACAGTACATCTGGAAAGTATTCTCAGCGCTTCACTTTTTCCACATTTTGTTATGTTACAGCCTTATTCCAAAATGGATTCAATTCATTATTTTCATCAAAATTATACAAACAATACCCCATAATGACAACGTGAAAGAAGTTTGTTTGAAATCTTTAAAAAACTTTGTTGAAGCACCTTTGGCACCAATTACAGCCTCAAGTATTTTTGAGTATGATGCTACAAGTTTGGCACACCTATTTTTGGGCAGTTTCTCCCATTCTTCTTTACAGGACCTCTCAAACTCCATCTGGTTGGATGGGGAGCATCAGTGCACAGTCATTTTCAGATCTCTCCAGAGATGTTCAATCAGGTTCAAGTCTGGGCTCTGGCTGGGCCACTCAAGGACATTCACAGAGTTGTCCCGTAGCCACTCCTTTGTTATCTTGGCTGTGTGCTTAGGGTCGTTGTCCTGTTGGAAGATGAACCGTCGCCCCGGTCTGAGGTCCAGAGCGCTCTGGAGCAGGTTTTCATCAAGGATGTCACTGTACATTGCTGCATTCATCTTTCCCTCAATCCTGACTAGTCTCCCAGTTCCTGCCGCTGAAAAACATCCCAAAAGCATGATGCTGCCACCACCATGCTTCACTGTAGGGATGGTATTGGCCAGGTGATGAGCAGTGCCTAGTTTCCTCCAGACATGACGCTTGCCATTCAAGCCAAAGAGTTCAATCTTTGTTTCATCAGACCAGAGAATTTTGTTTCTCATGGTCTGAGAGTCCTTCAGGTGCCTTTTGGCAAACTCCAGGCAGGCTGTCACATGCCTTTTACTGAGGAGTGGCTTCCATTTGGCTACTCCACCATACAGGCCTGATTGGTGGAGTGCTGCAGAGATGGTTGTTCTTCTGGAAGGTTCTCCTCTCCCCAAAGAGAAATGCTGGAGCTCTGTCAGAGTGACCATCGGGTTCTTGGTCACCTCCCTGACTAAGGCCCTTCTTCCCCAATCTCTCAGTTTGGCCGGGCGGCCAGCTCTATTAAGAGTCCTGGTTGTTCCAAACTTCTTCCATTTACGGATGACGGAGGCCACTGTGCTCATTGGGACCTTTAATGCTGCAGAAATGTTTCTGTACCCTTCCCCAGATCTGTGCCTCGACACAATCCTGTCTCGGAGGTCTACAGACAATTCCTTGGACTTCATGGCTTGGTTTGTGCTCTGACATGCACTTTTAACTGTGGGACCTTATATAGACAGGTGTGTGCCTTCCAAATCATGTCAAATCAACTGAATTTACCACAGGTGGACTCCAATCAAGTTGTAGAAACATCTCATGGATGATCAGTGGAAACAGGATGCACCTGAGCTCAATTTTGAGTATCATGGGAAAGGCTGTGAATACTTATGTACATGTGATTTTTTTTCGTTTTTTTATTTTTATTAAATTTGCAAAGATTTCAAACAAACTTCTTTTATGTTGTCATTATGCGGTATTGTTATAATTTTGAGGAAAATAATGAATTGAATCCATTTTGGAATAAGGCTGTAACATAACAAAATGTGGAAAAAGTGAAGCGCTGTGAATACTTTCCGGATGCGCTGTAAGAACTAATTACACATGCAAACACAACTCTGACTAAAGGTATGTATAGCATGCAGACATGATTTTAGTAATGAGATTTCACAGAATGATTCCCTTTTGCATCAAGTTTGTGTTATTTACTTGGTGCCTTCTCCTGGTGGCCATTTGTAACATTGTGCTTTGTGTGGGCTTTTTAATGATCTATGTATCTGTAAAGGGATTAAAGGGAAAGGAGGAGGCGAGAACGAGCTTGATGATATAAATAATCATTTAATTTAGAACTAAACAAAAAGACAAACACACAAAGGTGTTGGACAGCTGTTATAAGCGAAAACGCGGCATACGAGCAACACCAACATAATGGCCAAATACATATACCTAGCCATTACTCACTATATTTTGACCTGTGAGTAAAACAAATAAGCTGGTTGTATTCTACTTTGTGAGCTTTCTAACAACATATGACACATGGCTATTTGCTCAGTTTGATGTTTTCACTGATTGCAGTAATATGTACAGTGCAAATATTTTTTAAATAAATGATCAAAATGAAACACTTGTGATTTGTCTGCTAATTTTAAAGCACCTTTTCAGTTTTGTTCATAATGCCTGCATGCAATTGACACTGTAGTTATTAATATTTTGATGATTATTTAGATTTCTCCTGCTCCCCCCCCCCCCCCCCCCCATCCCCCATCCCCCATCCCCATCTGAGCTGAAAGGGGTTAAAGATTCAAACACTTAAAAAATTTGCTCCATTCACTTCCATTGTAAGTGCCTCACAGTAACCTTGATTTGTGCTCTTTTAAATAATGAGAAGGAGAAATTAGTTAAAATAATTGTTTTGTGATAATCAACATTATGCAACAGATGCTGTTGATTGATCTTCACTTGTATTGAACCCAGAATATTCCTTCAAGTAGCTACACTGGATCTGATCCAGATCAGTTATCATCCCTTGATCTTTGCACTATGTGTTCTTGTATGACACCGGCGTGGCTTATCAGGCAATACTAAATGACTCAAGCTGTGTTATGCCATTTTTTATCAAATCTAAACAGAACAAATCATAATTTGCAATGAATAGATATTTCATATTCATTTCAACAATATTGATAAATGGAGGATACAGGTGATTTAACACTATAAAAATCACATGTTCAACGACACCATATCAGAAATGTGAACAGTACACTACGTTGAATTTAAAAAGACATTGCCCACTCTCGTTAAGGAATTTATGAGGTCTTCCTTATCTGTCCTTCCCACTTTCCCCACCACATTCTGTGGGGTTTCAGACCTTGCATGCAGATAAATGTTGTGCAGTCTCCTTGGAGTCATTTTGATATGACCGAATTTTCTCTATCCCTATTCTCACTCAGCAATAACAATCTAATGCACACACACACACACACACACACAAACTACATTTCTGAGTGTGGTAGTCAATTATGACATTTATCTGTAAATATTTTGAGGGGGAAAAAGCATGCATTTGAAGTCCTTTGATTCCTTAAAGTATTTCTGATTTTCAAATGGGGATTTAGATTTTTTTTTCTTCTTTTTTTTAACATTCAGAGATATTTTATCCAATCATATTTATTCACTGATCTTCAGTCGAGAGCCTGGTTGTTGTTTTTTATTTCATATGGAAGTAAACAACTACAACTAAATTATTTTTCTTTTACATTTTTTAATTACTCTCAGGTGCACCAAAACATGCATAAATGATTAGATTATTATAGAAACATCAGAAACCTGTGTGCTGGTCTGGCCCTAGAAATGTGTTTCCATCATTCTAAGATTAAAGGAGCTTCTTATGCCTCAAAAATGTTGTTGATGCCAAGAGTGGGAAATCCTTTTATATTTAATTACTCCACATTTAAAAATTTTGTAATCAGATTACAGTTACTCAGTTCAACCGAATTAGTTATTTTTCAGTACGTTGGTTACACAGTACTTCTCCAATATTTATGTTGAATACAGTAGAAATTGCTTATGTTTTTGTTTCTGTGACAGCTGAAGAGTGACCAGCGAGTCAAAGTAAGGGAGAAACCAGAGGAGCATATGAATGAGTATATGAATTCTGTGCGACAATGAACGAGGAGGAAATGTATACATTGTTTTGAATACAGCGCAACAGTGTCCACACACTTTTTCAGCAGTCTGGGTCCGGAAGTATTTTTCCCATTCATTTGTTCCATAGACTTAAAGATTTGTAAATCATGAACCAAACCAACCAGCTCCAATGTGAATTGCAACATTACAGACTTTGTTTTAAGGCAAAAAAATATTTTAACATCTGACAAGAAGATAAAGGTACAAGATTGTGTACTTACAGTCTTTCACGAGGGCACAGACTACAATCCCATGAAGGATTGCAAATGACGTAACCGAATATAAAACTATGTAAATATATAAAACTATTAATTGTAGGTTGCTGATTATAAGTAAAAAACAATATAGTTTACGTTATTGTGAAACATTCCAATAAACATAAATATATAAGTACTTTAAGAGTGAAAGGAGATTGACTCGTTTGCATCATTCAGAGAGCGTTGGTGGAGTGGGCGGTCGCTTTCAGTCTTATTTCGTGGGCTTTGTTGGCCGTGGTTCTCTGATTGGATAAGCTTTCTTTGCTGGACCATATGCAATGTAATGAGTTTTAAACAATGAGGTTGAAATAATGGAGACAGATGGCCTCAACGGAAGCATATACCATAGATAAACAACCTCAGAGGTAATGGTAGGTCTGTCTTTAAAATGTATAAGTTAGCACTGAAAACCCATTAGTCTGTGGAAGAAATGAATGGGATTTTTAATTCCGGAAACAGACTGTTGCGCTCTATTTAAAGCTATTTTTTTTTTAAGGAACTTAAAAGTAATTAGTAATGTGATTACTTTTCATATGACATAATCAGTTAAGAAATCTAATTAAAATGTTAAAAGAAGTAATAAGTAATTAGTAGTGGATTACTTTTCTGATTAATTTACCCAACACAGTTTGCTATATCTACCCCAATCTATGCAAAAAAAACTCTTTGGCAAAAAGCTACTAAAGTTTTAAAAACTAAAGTTTTAATCTGAAAGAAATAGAATTTAGTCAGGGAGCTCTGATTTATTTACTTTAGGTCCAGTCTGTGTTTATAAGTGAACACATTACACCACTATACTTTAGACCTAAATAGAGGAGTACTTTGTGTTTATGAATATATCTGGCCTATATCTGAGCCTTTTGTATATGTGCAAATGTTGTTCTCTCTTCAGAACCTACAGGCCACCTAGGAGTTTTGTTTATGGTAGCACGCGCCAGGGCTGCCGGAACTCAGCACGAGCGCTGTTTGAGTTTGTTTAGATGAAGAGGGAATGGAGGGCCTTGTAAGAGGGGTCTGAGAGCAAGAGCATTAAATTGAAAACATAACTCGCTGACACAGTGTGCCAGCCCAAGTAAATGGAAAAGTTGTGCAGATAAGACTATTTCAAGTCAATAAACTTAACACATGACAAACGAATGTCAATCTCTGTATTTAATGATGTTGGATATTTCCTGGGTTCGTTGGAATATTTAAGGAAGGAGATGTTTGGAAATTCTTCAGAAATATTAATCGTTTGATTGCTTAATCAAAAATGCTACTATAAAACATTGTGATTTGTGTGCAGGTTTCGTGCAATGCCCTTTTGTTCAGCCCTGTACTCTGTGAAGTGTGTTTGTAAAACAACTTAAATAGTTCTCGTGCAACCACAGAGATTGCAGTCTCACTCCTGGCATGAGGGTTCTCCTGAGCTCCTCCTCCTGAGAGCTGTATGGCTTTTCTCCTCCTCAAAAATCAGCTTGACAAGATTGGTAAACCAGCCCACGTTGGCAAGGCAAGCTGTATCTAGAAAGAGGTTTACCACTAGTACTATTTCTCCTAGTTCTTAAGATAATTTTAATAGTTCATTGTGTGTGGTTACATAACAGGTATGGGTTCAATTATATAGGGTTGTCCTGTCCTAACTGTGTATCTGTATGATTGAAAGAGAAAGAATGGGACAAAGGTAGGAAGAAAGAGAAAACAAGTAGGAGAGTGGTAGAAAGGGAGCGAGAGAGATGTTCTAATAGGTGTAAATACATGGTTACTGTCCTCTCATCTCATAATACTGCTTTTAAACAGACTTAACGGCCTAATGGCACAAGGACAGCAGCTGGGTTGTAATTAATGTTTTTTCATTTTCTCATACATAAGATAGTTATACAACTACTATTTGCATAAGAGAAATGAGGTACAACTTACATACAATGGGATATTGCACCAGAGGCCTATTTCACAAAGCTAGTTGAAAAAATAAGTTTCAGAGTAGAGATATCTTAATTCTACACCATATGGTGGCATTCAAAAGATATGTGTGCTTCCAGCTTTGTGGTAAAACTTTTCTGTTCAAGTATTACAATTTCCCAGTGCACAAAGTGAGATCCATAAAGAAATACTTTACTGAGTTTGGTGCGGAAAATCTTGACTGGCCAGTACAAAGCCCAGAACTGAACCCCAATGAAAACCTTTTGGATGAACTGTAAGCTGACTGCAAGCCAGGGTCCATCTCCCAATATCAGTGTCTGACCTCACTGATGCTCTTGTGTCTGAATGGGAGAAAATCCATGCAGCTATATTACAACAGGTGAGGTGTCCACTAACTTTGGGCCATATGTGTCTGTATGTAATATATGTCATATTAGAGCAGTGGTCTCAACCTTTTTGACTCTAAAGCCCCCCATTGTGAGAGAAAATATTCAAAACAAAAAAACTTTTTCTATTAGCCTTTGAGTTTATTAAAATATGATCTCACTTTTAGCTGAACTGTTTGTGTAATGAAGTGTTGACCTGAGCCAAGAATTTATCCTTCACTCTCTCTCGACCTTGCAAAACACTACAATGGTCTTCATATTCAATAAAAACATACAAGCACTGGCAGGATTTGTTCCTTACAAAACAAAAGTAAACAAAATGTATGGAAAACTATTATAAAATCAGCAGTTATCTTCCATTTACTGTCATTCATTTTAATTATTTCCAACTCAATAAGTTAAATAGGGAAAGAATGTATCTGTATGTTTGTGTGTTAATGGATCGATGCAGAATTGCCCTGTGAGGATACAGTTCTTTCTGTTCTCTATCTGTAGATCCCTTTACTACCATGTAACTTCCTCTTATTAATAACCTAGACAAATATAAATGAGTAACACCAAATCAATGCAGGGCTATAATGACCAACAATAGCATCTGCCACTCAGTCAATGTCTCCAACAGCCATTACTTTATTGATGGTACATAATTGTGCAGCTTATTTTCGGTTGTACAGTTTAAAAAGTATGTTCATCTTTTTAAAGAAAAGTTGTGTTTAAATGTGTGATTTTTGTAGTAGTGAGTGAAAACCATGACAGCTGAATTCAGTCACAAGTAAATCACATACAGCTACATTTTAAGCCTCACAGGTTTATATGCAATTATCTGCTATCAAAACAGATTTCGACTAAACAATATAGCTTAATAACAAGCATAATATGAAATGCCTTCTCTCAATCCTTTTACAGTAAATTATAGTAAAGTGTGGGTGGGGTGTGTCGTGCGAAGCACTCTGCGTGAGGAGGGAAAACGTTTGGATCACCTTTCAAGTTTAGACAAAGACAGCAGAACGGCTACGCTCACCAGGTAAACACAGATCCATGAGAGAACATAAGGGTGGAGGGGGAATTTGTTGCTTACATTTTCTCAAAAAATGCTTCCAGCACAGAAGAAAGTGGAGTTAAACTTGTCAACACGTGGAATAGACTGCAACTCATATCAGATAATCCACTATCAGATTGTTTTTAAGAAAATACCTTTTGTGATGTTTTCTCCATGCTGCATGTAAGCAGAGCTGTTATAGCGTGTGAGGAGCTGCGATAAAGAGCCGAGGACCATCTAAATCTGCATGCAATAAAGATGGTTCAAACATGATGTTCTCTACTACAGTGCCCTCCATAAGTATATGGACAGTGAGACACTTTTCATAATTTTGTCTCTGTATGCCACCACAATGGATGTGAAAAGAAGCAATGAATATGTGATTGAAGGACAGACTGTCAGCTTTAATCTGAAGGGATTTACATCCAAATTGGGTGAACGGTTTGGAATTACAACATGTTTTATACAGAGTTCCCCCATTTTCAGGAGCTCCAAAATAACTGGACAAACTAACAAAATCATAATAAAATGATCATTCTAAATACTTGCATGAAAATCAACCAAGTGAATGACTGTCTTAAGTCTGGAACCCACTATTGATGGAAAGCCTGTTAATACATAATGATATTACCCCAGCGTAGTGAAATACACAAATAAACACATTCAATAAAGCTAAATGTAAACACATATTGCTGATTATTACATTTTGTTCAATTAAGTTATAATAATAAGGCAGTTAATTGTAATCAGTGTTTTATTCAGTGACTAACATCTTGGATAAGTTTTTGACATTAAGGTTTTGCACCAAAAGCACCATATACTGACACTGATATACAAATGAGGATGTTGTACATGTCTAAAGCATATAAAGCGAATAAAGTAGTCTTTGATCAGTTAACGCTTTTTACAAAAACCTTGATCCAGCTTTTAATAACTTGTATTCACAATACTCAGTGAAATTAATTTACATCTCTTGACTGAAATGTTTTGCCCCCTAAGTCCTCGGTTTATGCATGGTCATCAACAGCAGCTCACTCATCAGTTCTCAGTATGCTGGACACCTCAAAAAGAGGTCATTCTCAGTTCAGTGCACTTGTCTCGACAGATGTTGTGACTGGAACATTCTGTCCGATTTGTGAACTAGTTGGAGTGGTGCATTGCAAAGAAGAGTTCAGTAAAGCAGATATCGTTAGTTCTAGGATCACATTAATCCTGGTTTCGAGTCGGAGTGACAGGCACGTCTGAGAGACACTTTAAGAGTAACTTGTAGATCGGTATTGATTCGAGACACAAACTATTCCAAATGATTCAGTTCGATTTGGTGAACTGGTTCAACTCGTTCACTGAAAAGAACCGGTTCAAAAGAATGATTCGTTCATGAACTGGACATCACTAGAACCCACGGACATCACCAAATTCTGGGTTTCCTCCCTAGTGATGCTTTGTCTTAAGTTGCTGCTTGTATGTGGGTCCTTCTGTTTTTTTTTTTTTTTTTTGTCTTCAGCAAGTGAAATGCATGTTCAATTAGGTTGAGGTCAGGTGACTGACTCTTAAGAATATTCCACATCTTTGCCTTACATTTTACATTTACATTTACGCATTTGGCAGACACTTTTATACAAAGCGACTTACAGAGCTCTTATTACAGGGACAATCCCCCGGAGCAACCTGGAGTTAAGTGCCTTAAGTGTCAAGGTGTCCTTGGTGGCATCGGGGATCGAACCAGCGACCTTCTGATTACCAGATTACCAGTTATGTGCTTTAGACCACTACACCACCACCATCTCTAATGCCTTAAAAAGTTGCTTCTACAGAATGTTTTGGGTCACTGACTATCAGTACTGTGAAGGGGACTCCTCTCAATTTTGCAGCATTTGTCAGAATCTGAACAGATAGTATTGCCCTAAACACTTCAGAATTCATCCTGCTGCTTCTGTCAGCAGTCCTATCATCAACAAACACTAGTGATGAGTTCTATTGGCAGTCATACATGACCATGCCATAACACTGCCTCCACCATGTTTCACGGGTGATGTGGTATGCTTCGATCATGAGCCGTTTCTTTCCTTCTCCATACTCTTCTATTCCCATGATTCTGGTAAAGTTAGTTTCATCTATCCAAAGAAAAGTGTTCCAGAATTTGGCAGGATTTTTTACATGCTTTCTGGCAGTCTAATCTGGCCTTCCTATTCTTGAAGCTTACCAGTGGTTTGCACCTTGTGGTAAACCCTATGTATTTACTTTCATGAGATATTCTCTTGATTTTATACTTTGGACAATCATACGCCTACCTCCTGGAGAGTGTTGATGAGAGTGTTCATGTTCATGAGAGTGTTCATGTTGATGTTTTGAAGTGTTTTTTTCTTCACCAAGGAAAGAATCTTGTGATCCTCCACCACAGTTGTCCTCCGTGATTTTGCAGACCTTTTGGTGTTGCTGAGCTCACCAGCATGCTCCTTCTTTTTAGGAATGTACCCAATAGTTGATTTGGCCACTCCTAAGGTTTTGGGTATCTCTCTGATGGATTTGATTTAATTTGTTCAGCCTAGTGATGGCCAGCTTTACTTGCATTGACAGCTTTCTGGACCTCATAATGAGAGTTTACAGCAACAGCTTCCAAATGTAAATTCCACATTTGGAATCAGCTCCAGACCTTGCAAATGCTTATTTTTTTTATTAAATAAACCTGGGAATAGCCCACACCTAGTCATAAAACAGCTTATCAGTTGATTGTCCAATTACTTTTGAGCCCCTGAAAATGGGGGCTCTATGTATAAAGAATGCTGTAATTACCATTCACCCAATTTAGATGTAAATCCCTTCAAATTAAAGCTGACAGTCTGTCCTTCAATCACATATTGATTGCTTCAATAGGGTTTCAAATCCATTGTGGTGGCGTACAGAACCAAAATTATAAAAAATGTCTTACTATCCAAATACTCATAGAGGGCACTGTATATCCTAAACTTGTAATCCCACCATGTTAATACACACACAAGTGGATCTAGACTTACACCACTTTAGTTAAGTCCACGCAAATGATTTCTGGCTCACACACACACACACACACACACACACACACACACACACACATTGGTGCAGCTATCCTCATGAGGACTCTCCATACACATAATGATTTTTATGCTATAAGAACTACATATTCTATCCCTTATGCCTAAACCTAACACAAAACAACTTTCTGCATTTTTACGTTAAAAAAATATAAATTTTGTTTAGTATATTTTTTAAGTGATTTGAATTAAGGGGACACTAGAAATGTCCTCATAAACCACATTTATAGTAGAATACCCTTGTAATTACAAGTTTGTAACCTAAATACTGCATGTCCTCGTAAATCACCCAAACCCGCAAACACACACATATACACATACACACACACACACACACACACACCACGTCTCCATAAACTCTCAGTAATAACAGTGCTTGCCTGCCTGTGTGTGTTTGTTTATTTTTCTTTTACTGGTTTGGTAAGTTAGCATTACCTCAGGTAAAAGCCCTCAGAGTGTTTGTGAGCTTTCAAAAGTGCAGGGAAAGGACACACACACAGAGAACAGACAATGAGGGTAGACATGGTATTTGTTTTGTTGTTAAACACATGGCTACTCTTAGCAGACACTGGGAAATCACTGAGTTTATGTGTTTCAAATTCCTCTCACATGAATGCACACCCACATACACAGTTGCACACAACCCATTTCAAACAAGTGAGAAATCCTACCCAAATCTAGGATTGTTCTAACAATAAAGATTTTATTTTTTGCATACAATCACTGAGCAATTTATTAGAAACACTATGGTCCTAATAAAGTGCCCGATGTGGTCTCTTTTGCTCTTGTAGCCCATCCGCCTCAAGGTTTGACGTGTTTTGCATTCTGAGATACTATTCTGCTCACTGCAATTGTACAGAGTGGTTATTTGAGTTACCGTAGCATTTATATCAGCTCGAAACAGTCTGTCCATTCTCCGTTGACCTCTCTCATCAACAAGGTGAATCCATCTGTAGAACTGCAGCTCACTGGATGTTTTTTGTTTTAGGCACCATTCGGAGTAAATTCTAGACAGGGGAATTAAATTAAAGTTTCAAGAGGTCCGGTCTTTACATTTCCTTCCCAGCAAAGGTCTGGAAAATAATAACTTGCACAGAGTCAGTATGGCTTTGAAATTGTTTTGTTTTTTATAGTTATTATAACTTTCCACACTGGCAGCACTAGTACTTTGTAAAATAATATATTTTTAAATAGTCAAAATAGTCTCTTCAAAGCAGAGATGAGGACACTGGCCCAGAGACAAAGCCACAGCAGTGGGGTGTGAGGGATCTTTTCTATCAATGTTTAGGCTAATATATTTCCTAGAGTTCATTTGTTGAGGGCACTTGTATATTAATATTACAAGATAAGATCAACATGCTTTCTCAGAAGGAAATCCTAGAAAATGTAAGCAATGCATATTAATGAGCATGCTGGAGTGCTTCCACATGAGTACACTAAAGACAGGTCCAAACATTACATTATTGTGTAGATTAAATATATCATATGGTTTCCTTACAGACTTTTAATTGCATAAGACCTGCTGACAAACTGTTTTATGCAGCAAAACTCGATAATAAGAAGGGGTTCATAATCTCCCTTTATGATTATCTGATTAACTCAAAGAAACCTCAGTTTATGTTTTAATGAGCATGTTTACATGCACGATCTAACACTTATTAAGACAAAAATGTGTAACCTTAAATAGGTTTCCTTTATCGTAGTGAGGTCATAAAAGGTTTAAGCATAAACTGATCAGCACATGTAGATTTGTCATTACGCTGATCTTGCTGTGCCTGTAAATACCTTTCAAACAATTCATTTAAAATCTTAAATAACATTCAATGAGAAATCAGAGTGATGCAAAAATCTGTGTGTGCCGATCAGTTTTTACTTAAACCATTTATGAACTTACCCTGAATTTATAGCATTTACATGACCTTACACATTGTTGGTTTACTAAATATAATCGATGTAAGAATGCAATCATTGAGAACTTTGTATCTGAAAAGCGTATAATAACCATTTACACACTTTTTTTTTATGTCAAAACATAAACAGGCATGCACACAACATATGTGCAAATTGGATAAGTCTCTAGAATAGTGTTAAAGGTGTTTACATGGAAAGTAAATTGGGGTTATGGGCAAAACTTGTTTTTCTTAAACTGCAGAGACCCAAAAAAACATATTCAGAGAATAGCATTTAGCACCTGCAATCCTTGCAATTTATCACACCAAATACACACATACTTTACTGAACTGTTATACACTTGCTCTCACACAAAGAGAATAGGGTTTCACACATCATAGTGATAAAATGCCTCTCTCACTTGCAGATGTAAACACAAATCCACCTTAACAACAAACACATAACTACCTACTGTATCAAATTACACACTTGGAACAAAGATAACAAAAACAAAAACAAGTGGGTGGATGGGGAACATTTAAGGAATTCATTAAGAGAAATTAGATGGAAATGTTGGGTTTAGCATATAGTATAAACCAAACAAGGCATAAAACAGGTGCGTGTTCTCATGACAGCTCCGCACAGGTGTTTTTGGGAAAAGGATGTAATCAAATATGAAATACATTGCACACACAAACACTGCTTCATACGTCTAGGCAGCCAAAACCTCTGTGATGAAAGCGTAGACTTCGCTGCTGTATTATTTCTCTCGGCTGTTTGCTCAGCAGCACGCTAACATATATCTTGACTCACTGTCATTTGATGTGCTTAAGTTGGAATGATGCAGTAATCATAGCATCTGGTGGTGGTGCTGGTAACCCAAATCATAGAATAGCCGGAGTAGAATAGAATAGAATAGAATATAGAATCATAGAATATACCCTCAGGACATTGTCCTTGTAGTAAGTTTACCGTAAATTACTTTGGAAACTGCTAAATAACCAAATCTTTAGCTAAACATTTATATATTTGCACAATACCTGTCTGACCTTGTTCCCCTCAACTTTTGAGTGGTGATGTACAGGCATCCTAAGGCAACTGTAATGCTAGGAGGGACATGTTTGGTATGAAACGTGCAAATATTCTACATATTTTTAAGCTGACTTTCATGGAATTTTGAAGCTAGAATTTTTAAACCTTTAATTAAATAAATCTACAGAGAGCAACATTAACCACCCACTTTTTATGAAATATTTTTTCCATACATTTTTTCCATTGATATTTAGTAAAATCCTTTTATAAAAGAGTTCCAAGTCCAAACAACTCTGAGTTGAATCACAACATCACAAACTTTAATTTGAAGTAAATCGGACAGACATACAAAAGGTGTGTACTTGCATTCTTTCATGAGGGAATTAACTACAATCCCATGAAGCACTGCGATTGATGCAATCTAATTAAAAACATAAAAAAAAATTAAAACTATTGATTTAAAGTTGTTGTTTGCAAAATAAATATATATATAGGCCTACAGTTGTTTGGGGAGGGGAGACAAACTCAATTGCATCATTCACCGGCTGTCATGAAAGTGGGCAGTGATTGGCAGGTTTTGTTGGCAGCAATTCTCTAATTGGTGGATTTTTCTCTCTTCAGGATCATGGCTAGTGTAGTTTTTCATACGATTTTGTAAAAATGAAGTTAAACAGGGCAGTACATATAAGGGCCATGAGCAAAACCCTACTTGTAATGATTACATACAAAATGGCTATTTACAAGGAATTTGTGTATCTGAATCCCCAGCTGCCTTTTGTGCCCCTAAATATTTCAGTACCTGAAAATAATGCAGACAAGACAAAAGTGCTTGATTGAATCATCTCCAGTACTGCAACTTCCGTCAGCTAACTAACTAACTGAAATGAAAATAACAAAGTCTGTGAGCTAATCTTGGCAAGCTATGTCTGTTGTCTACACATTAGTTATATAGCCAGCAGAAATGCATGTATGAAAACATGAACCTTTGAAAAACAGGACATAACTGCAAAACACTTGCTAACTAATTGTTGCAATTTAATGCATGGCAATGACCAAACACCATCTAGCCAGGTAACTGGCTTACATTCATTTCTTACCAGTGGTTTAGCTACATGTCTCCTCCTCTTCCTTTTTAATCTTTTACTTAATCAGCTCCCAACTTGTAGGTGTCACATCTAACTACAACTCTCTCCTTGCAGTTACATTCTCCCTTCCCTCTCGGGCCACAAGGGGGCCCCCTATAACTGTCTAACTGAGCCTTAACAGCTGCCTGAGTCTACTCACTTTTAGTATATTTAAAAATAAATTAATTAAATAAATAAATACATAAATAAACAACCATGCTTTGAGGGCCTCCCTGGTGGCCTGGGGGGCCATAAGTGGCTGCTTATACTGCTTACAACTAGAAATGGCCAATTCGGACTGATGGCTTGAGCAGAGGCATTTACCATCGATTAAAAACCTAGGAGCTCACAGTAGGTCTGTTTTTAAAGGTTTACAAGTTATCATTAAAAAAAATTGGCTATAGAAAATAATAATGGGATTTATACTTAGAGAACCCAACTGTTACACTCATCATAAAATATTTCAGTCAATAAATAAAGACAATCCGAACAAATGCTTGTTTGTAACCCTTCATCTGCCAGTTCTTCTATTTGAACAGAGGCTACCTGCAGAAAAACAGATACTGTAGACTTGCTGTATTTATAACTAAAGAGATAAAAGCCCAGCACAGTGTTGATCAAGTGCTGGATCCTATCAAAACACCAGACACAAGATCAATAGATTACTTTTAACTTTTTGTGTTGAAAGAAAGATCATGACACCTGCATTTTTTTTAAAGATAAACCACACGCACACCTGTGCACACACACACACATCACATCTCAGATAGAAGGTCTGAACTTAAAAAGTTATCAGATGGCAACCGAGGTAAAGCACAAAAGGTATGAAGAGAATGATAATTTCAAGTATCAAACACACACACAGAGAGGTGGTAACTTTTGTAAGCTCAAAATTGAATTGCCAATCATTTAATTTGGTCATTTTTGATTAGTGCTAAATAACATTTCTGAGAAGGAGAAAGATGGGTTGGCATGCCCTTTAAATGTCAGTTTTAGGCCTTCTCAAGTGTTTAGCCTGCTGGAAATCATTTTGTCTTGGACTGGGAAGGGAAATGAGTAAGCACAGGGCAGAAATTCTATCTGACTGCAGTGGTTTAAAGCTGCACACGGTGCCAAATTCATATTTATTTAAGTTTATGACTAGGGAAGCATGTCAAGGCTTTTGTATATATTTTCCAGGAATATTCAGAGCCATTTTAATCTCTGAACAGAAATGTGGCCAACTTCATACATCGGGACATAATTTATTTCAGGAAGATTCATCAAAGTACAAGACCTTGTTGTTTATAAATGAAGCAGAGCTGTGTTTTGTGTGTGGTTTATGTGAGTGGATTTAGCGGTTGGATTGCAAGACCTTTTAGCTTTGAAACGGATGGTATTCAAAAGTATGGTTTACACATGACAATAGTAGGCCTATCCATTTCATGTTGTAGCTGGCTGAAACATTTTCAATGCATAGATGAATTTAGTGCTTTAATGAGCGTACAAGCTAATTGTGTAGATGTATTAGAAAGCTTATTCAAGATGCAGGTTTTGTTTATACACTTATGTTCAAGCAGGGAATGTATCTAACCCTGACCCTACCACATAATCACACACCCATTTTCAGCCTTATGTCTAGGTATGTGAGGCATGGGCTTTGCAAAAATAGAGTGTGTACAAAAATATATGATAAACAGCCATAGAAAGATCAGTCGCAAACCTGTTGAGGAAAGGAAAGTTATGGTTACCGACAACCTGTTTCCATGGAAAACTATATATTAATTTGTTTATGTATTCTTATTTGTGTGCATGTGCATTTATAGGGAAACACCACAAGTTGCACAGGCTTGTTTGCCTGCTCCATGAACCCAGTAATTACACACACCATTGGAGCACATGAAAATGTATTGGATTCACTCAAAGAAAAAATATCCCAAAGGCTTTAAGTAGGTGTGGCACAAAAGACAGTTAAATGATTATCACTCACCTCAGGGCATGTTAGGAACTTAATGACCTTTCGCTGTGCCTTCCCCGCTGTTTTATGTATGTGAAAGTAAGAGAATAAAAAAGAATGGCTCAGTTTAATTTTGAGACAGGTGTTGTTTGTTGCATTCTCTTTTTTTAATCCCTCTCCAATCATATTTTCTCTGACCTGTGTGTTACCTCTGGTGCTTTTCATTCCTGCTCTTACTGTTTTAGGTATACATAGCCCTCGTCCAAGCTCATCATAGGTGTGGTAAACTTCAGCGTTCTTTCAAACGTCAGCAACTACAATGAGCGAATTGTTTCATTGAATGTGTAAACTCAGTTTACAAAGAGTGATCGAGAGTGACATGTTGATGTCAGGTATTGGGTGCGTCAGGATCAGGTGTGACATTCCACATCCCATGACAAGGTCAACTTGCCAATATCACAGTTCAAAGGAATTAGCAGGCACATTTGTGATGTCTAGTAGTGTGATTATGTCTGTATCGAATGGAGAATTAGAATGAGTAAATTAAATTAACTGACATTTCTTATATAGATTCACTTATAGAAGTTTTGGAGAGGTAAGCAACCATTTTGAGTTTACAAAATCCATTAAATCAGGGCTGTTTCTAGCTATAAGTGGCCGCAGAAGACCATGTCAGGCACTTTTAAGGACCATAGTGTTGCTAATAAAGTGCTCAGTGAGTGTATACCTGCAGCACTCTAGTCGTCTTGTTAACGTGCGTTTCATTCATTTATATTATAGAACTGTTGAGCTTCAACGATAAATTCCAACATGCAACAATTGCAAATGATTTTAGTTTGGTTAAATGTCCCAGATAGATTGATTTATAATAGCAATAGCCATTCTCTTATTCTGGCCAGGCTTTAAAAAAAAACACAAAATGAAGTGGTTTCAATGTCAAATTGAAAAAATACATTAATGGCCCTAAAATATATAATGGCACTACACGCTATAACTCAAAGTCTTTGGCAGCTTTTCTACATATGAATTTACATTTTAACATATAGCGATATACACCAATCAGCCAAAACATTATGACCACTCACAGGTGAAGCAAATAACATCGATCATCTCTTACAAGGCCACATGTCAAGGTCTGGGTAGATTAGATGATAAGCGATTTGATAATCAGTTCTTGTAGCCAACGTGTTGAATGCAGGAGTAAAGACCTAAGCAACTTTGAAAAGGGCCAAATTGTTATGGCCAGACAACTGGGTCAGAGCATCACTGAAATGGCAAGGCTTGTGGGGTGCTCCAGTTCAGCAGCAGTGAGTACCTACAATAGTGGTCCGGGAGTGACAAACCACAAACTGTGACAGGGTGTTGGGTGCACAAGGCTCATCGATGCACGAAGGCAACGAAGGCCATCCCATCTGGTCTGAACCGACAGAAGGTATACTGTGGCACCAGTCATAGAAAATTATAATGATGGTTATGGGAGGAATGTGTCCCAAAAAACAGTGCATTGCACCTTGCTGCGTATGGGGCTGCGTAGTTGGAGACTGGTCAGACTGCCCATGATGACCCCTGTCCACTGTCGAAAGCATCTACAATGAGAGCGTCGAAACTGGGCCTTGGAGCAAGTGAAGAAGGTTAAATGGTCTGATGAGTCCTGTTTTCTTTCACATTATGTGGACAACAGTGTATGTGTGCACAATTTACCTGGGGAAGTGATGACACCAGGATGCACTGTGGGAAGACATTCAGCTGGTGGGGGGAGTGTGACGATCTGGGCACTGTTCTGCTGGGAAACCATGGGTTTGGCCATTCATGTGGATGTCAATTTGACACATGCCACTGACCTAAACATCACTGCAGACCACGTACTCCCCTTCATGGTAATAGTATTCCCTTATGACAGTAGCCGCTTTCAGCAGGATAATGCACCCTGCACACATTGTTTGGGAATGGTTTGAGGAACATGACAAAGAGTTCAAGGTGTTGCCCTGGCCTCCAAATTCCCCTGATTATAATCCGACAGAGCATCTGTTGGATGAGTTGGACAAACAAATCCGATCCACGCCGGCTTCACCTTGCAACTTACAGGACTGGAAGGATCTGCTGATAATATCTTGTGCCGGATACCAAAGGACACCTTCAGGTGTCTTAAAGAGTCTATGCCTCGGCGGGCCGAGGACCAAGAGCATATTAGGCAGGTGGTCATAATGTTTTGGCTCCTAAGTGTACTTATCACTGAAAAAATTACACAAAATAGAGAATAAAACATACATTTAATAAACCGGGATGATACATGTTCATCAGGCCTCTCTCTCTTCCCTCACATATGGAGCATTGCAGTATTTTAAGTTTGTAGTTGTTTCCTTCAAAGAGCACTGGTGCTGACAGCCTTTACTAGTCTCCTTCAACCTTCTGTCATTTGCTGTGTTAGCTGATTTGTTTGAACAGTCATTTGAGGTCTGCTGCAGATGTATACCAGCTATTGCTTTTTTCAGATTGGCTTGGTCAGAATCAAGATTGTAATAACAGGGATGCTCATTAGCTACATAAATTAGAAATAAAAGCAATTACGCTAAATGTCAAAACAAAGACATTATAGGCTACCAGTTTGCCTGCTCTTAATGCTAACTTACGCCCACAAACAAGTTCGCATGGCTCAACCAACGAGGGCAGGTGAGCCTCTTTAAACTAAATCCTTATCTCGCGTGAATGCGTTTGTGATTTATAGGTTGAAAAAGTAAGCCCCGCCCTCGTGGGCAGGCCCCTCGCAGCGATTATATTAACGCCAGCCGGTGCACTCAGTTCTCCCATGAGGACTTTTTAACCTATTGGAAGTGATAATTCTCGTTTCTTTCATACCGCTGACTGAGACTAAACCCGTTTCTTCTGAAAGTGTTGCTTTTCAAAACAAACAACAGAAGTCTTTAGACGAAAAAAAAAAAAATCATCTTAAAGGGACAGAGGCACCTGACAATGAAGTTGGAGGTTTTCTCTGCGAGTCGCCTTGTAGACAAGCCGCTGAACCTGTGCAATGACATGGATGTGGCTTCACCGTTGTCCACCGAGGAGGAATTGGGCTCTGATGGAGACTGCTCTGCTAACAGCCCACAACCTAGTGCCCCCATTTCTGACGGGAAGGCAAAGCCATATACGCGTCGACCCAAACCACCATACTCATACATCGCGCTCATTGCAATGGCCATACGCGATTCCACCACCGGCCGCCTCACACTTGCTGAAATAAACGACTACTTAATGAAAAAATTCAATTTTTTTCGGGGCAGCTACACCGGCTGGAGAAACTCCGTACGGCATAACCTGTCATTAAACGACTGTTTTTTAAAAGTGCTGCGGGACCCCTCGCGTCCATGGGGAAAAGACAACTATTGGATGTTGAACCCGCACAGCGAATACACATTCGCAGACGGTGTTTTCCGCCGGAGGAGGAAGCGCATCAGTAAGAAGATCCTGAACCACTCGGAATGTCAGGGGCGCGCACCTGCGGATGACAGCCGGCTCCCAGCGCGCGACGAAAGCACTTGTTCAAAATTTTCCAGCTCTTTCGCCATAGAAAGCATCCTCAATAAACCGTTTATGCAGAGGCAGCGAAGCACGGAGGGCGCGTGTTTCGATACCAGGACAATGTTTTCCGCAGCGCCGCACTTTCTGCCTGTTTTCATGAGCTATCCGTCATCCACCGTGACTCATGTGCCGCAGACCGGATTTCAGCTCGGTTCTGAGGTGTCGCATGCCTTTCCAGTCTACCGGTGTGACACGACAGACATTACTAACATCGGTGGCATGCCGGACATGCCGAATTCCCTTCCGGGTTTGGCACACTCTCACTCTGCTGTACAAGAGGCTGGATATCACCCCTTCAGAATTGACTCTCTGCTGTCGTGAAATAACAAGGGAACAAGTGAATATCCACTCTTAAAAATAAAGGTTCCAAAAAGGGGTGTTTCCCAGCAATGCCATAGAAGATCCATTTTTGGTTCCCCAAACAATCTCTCAATCTTCTCATAAGAACCATTTTGAACAACCTTTTTTCAAATCTAAAGAACATTTTCCCATTACTACGAACATTTTGTGCATTGGGAAGGTTCCATAGATGTTAAAGGTTCTTTATGGAACCATACGTGCTGATAAAGAACCTTTATTTTTAAGAACGTACGGACAGTCACATGCACTCAAACACACCAATTATGTGCACTTTCTTCTTTTAAATGGTGTGAAATAGTTTTTGTGTTTTTTATCGTGATTTACGCGCATGCACAAAGAATGCATACCTCCTGCAGTGCTGCATGTTTGCTCTTTAGATGTGTTCATAGATGAATCAATGTCGCACCAGTGTACAGTGTTTACTGACTCCATGTTCATTTCTTGTAAACGATGGCATAATCATGCCAGCAATTATACCGAATATGTTTTTAAATGTAGACTGGTTATTTGTGAAACTGTTTCCTGTTTTATTTGCAATGATAATACTATGCTCAGTCAGGTTGACAATATATGCCAGTTACCTACAGGTGTAGACATTTGTCAATAAAGGAAATTATGTGTGAGAACAAAAGCATTTTCCATTCTTGTTGTGTAACCGTGTCACTCAACTAATTCGTCATTAGACACGTCACTCTTCAACCTGTTCCAGACACAAACTTGTTTATCTTACTCCGTGTCACGCGCACAATAAAAAAGATTTTGGCTGCTTGTTCAGTTTACTTAATTAAAATGAATTAGCACAACACAATTTTAGAACACTATGTCACAACGTCATTTCATTCCATTCTATCCATTTAAATTTGTAAAATGGAAGTTTACTTAATCCATTTGAGTTTGGACTACATGAATACATTCTGTGGAGTTATTGTAGCATTAATTAAACTAGGCAGGGGGTTTCTATTTATGTTTGCATGGGACTGGATAGGAAGAAGAAGTGTTGAAATTAAGTGTTATTTTATGCATTTTGAGCGAGATGAGAACATGAGTTTTGTTCATGTTTAATGTTCTGTAATATTGCTATTTAAAAGGAGTGTCTTATGTGGGGTTTTGGGCGTTACCATTGTGGTGAAGTTGATTTGAGTGCCGCTATAAGTTGCTACTGAATTGATAGTGCAACCGTTTCAATGTCCTTACACCTGTTTACTGTTAGTAAAGTTTATTACATTTGTTAAATTTGACCAACATAAGAACATTTATTAAATAAACAGAATTGAATGTGATAAATTATGTCGGCTCAATGAAACTAACTTAATCTGAATGAAAGTCATTACATTCCTTGTAAAAACTTTCCACAATTCAATTAAGTAGAGGTAATGACTTTATTTTTGAGTGTGCTGAGTAAATGTAAAAGATTATAGCATCTACAAATGCCTTAACATGAATCCCTTTAGATTTACATTACTAACAGTCTGTTGTTTTGGCTACATTTCTTATGTGTTCTTATGGCTTATTTTAGGCTTAAATACAAAGGAAAATTTGAAACGAAACATGATCCTTTTTTTCCTCATAATGTGAATATTACAAGGTGTATTCACTGAACATAGACTTCGTTTCAGGAAAAATCATGAAGTTCTCGTTAATTAATCGCAGAACACTTAATACGTCTGTGAGTGAGTCACTGAAGCATTAGCCATGCACTCCCAAAATAAAGATTGAATGTCGCAAAACATGCTTTTTTTTTATTAAATCAATGGAAACCGCATATTTTAGGCACTTTGTAAATCAGTTCTGTCTAATGCATTCAATACTGAGCCTAGAATAAGGAAACTGTCTCTTTGTCAAAAAATTATGTATATTTATTCATAAGCGATACATTGCGTTGTGTTAATTTTACACAAGTAATAGGCCTATTTTAATCTAATTAATAAATATTAGGCAATTAGTTACATTCATTTCGTTCTCTCAGGCAGTGTATTTCCTTCTAATTATAAAATGAAGGGACAGATCAGTAAGCGATCATATAGGCCATAGGGTTATTCAATTAAAGTTTCAAGAGGTCCGGTTTCTACATTTCCTTCCCAGCAAAGATACGAAAATAATACATTTTTAAATAGTTATTATAACTTGCCACATTGGCAGCACTAGTACGTTGTAAATTAAAAAAACATTTTATACAGTCAAAATAGTCTCTTCAAAGCAGAGATGAGGACACTGGCCCAGAGACAAAGCCACAGCAGTGGGGTGTGAGGGATCTTTTCTATCAAATGTTTAGGCTAATATATTTCATAGAGTTCATTTGTCGAGGGCACTTGTATATTAATATTACAAGATAAGATCAATATTTGTTTTCAAGCTGGGTGAGAGCAGTCCAGTTTGTGTGTTAATTTTTTTTCTACATTCTGATACCTTTGTATGGGACATAGGAGTACTTTTGACTGAGAAAATATAGGTTACTTTGTGGGGTAGAGAAAATGTTGAAAATGTAAAGTCTTAAAGAACCATTTTTATATTTTCCTAAAGTGCTCACCGTGTATCCGCTGCTGTTGTTAAACGAGGCAACACGCACGAGCAGGAAATGAAGAGATATTGAGAAAAAGATTATTTAGCGCAGATCGCCCCGTTATTTTGACTCACTGCTCACTAAAACTGTAGAAACGTTAAGATATGACCCAAACCGGGGTCAGGACTCGGAACGCGGTCCGGTAATTGGTGACCGCTGATAGGTCGTTCTACTCAAAGCAAATACTGGAACCTAAAACACAAAATAAGATCCACATTATAGGTTATACAGTTTAAATGGGTCTAACCCAACCCTTACAAACACAGCCTAGTCAGAGCAGGCCTATAATGTAACATAAAATGCTTTGAAATGTACGTGTCTGCACTTGCACCAGCAAACGTTTAGGCCTATAATGTAAATATTTAATTAACGTTAGATCTGACAAAAAATTATGCTCCAATGATTTTCATTGACTTTTATCTGAAATCATATAAGAATAAACGTTCAAACCTGTTAGGTGAAACAGCTCAAACTTCAACAGGATCAATCAAAACTATGAATCAGGAAAATGCGTAAACCTTCATGGTGAAACATATTATATATATATATATATATATATATATATATATATATATATATATATATATATATATATATATATATATATATATATATATATATATATATATATATCGTTATTTTACATTTTTAACGATTTTATTAAAAAAATTATATTATTAATACATTTAGTTCTAGATGATTTATTGACTTGAAGTTTTCATTTGCACAAGTTTCATTACATTTTAGACTAGAGTGTATTTGGCAATGTAGGCCGTTTTGTTTTGTTTTGTTTTTCATTCAATAAAGCTTGAATTTCAGTGTTATGTCTTTAACGTCAGCATTATTTAGAGCATTTTTCATCTTTCGTCTTTTCTTTATTTTGTTTGCTTTAAACGTCAAATATTTGCGCTGTCCGCGGTACTGAAACAGGGCCATCGTATCCTATATAATTTAAGTGCTCCGTCACGTTATTCAGTTTGGCTGACTGCACTGTTATTTCACATCGGTCAGGAAACAGGCTACGATCTTTCTTAAATGGTGTGTTTCAACAAGGTCTATATCTGCAATGTTTTGTCTTTTTTCACTTCATATCGTTTTGACTTAGGCTACTCAAACGATGCATTAATGAATAAATGAATTAATGAACTACAAATCGGCAAGACAATTAGAGCATTCCATTAATATAAATGTTGAAAAACTGAGGCGCTCGAGTTGGCTACAAGCCGGACTAAGTCTACTTTATTACTGTAGGCCTACATTTAAGTTGATAAAAACACATAATTTTAATTTCTGTATGGAACAAATAACCCGAGAAATATGATTGTTATCTTATTGGCAACTCTTTTTTTAAATGCTTGTGTTTATTTTCCATTTAAGTACGATGCTGCAACCTGCAGGTGAATTCGCAGAATGACACACCTGTTAAAAACCATTAGCTGAGAACTCAAATCCATCATGGATAACTCGGCTGCAGAGGCATGTCTCATTCGTATAAACACGGGCTTATCTGGTAACCATTTTATATACTAAATCCTAAAACGGGCTTATCTATTAAAAATCAGGGCAATACGGCCATCTATTAATACAAAAATAATTACACATAAAAATATACTAAACACAACAAACTATCTCATCGCATCTTTGTCCCCAAGCAGAACAGCCTATGTTTGACCTGGTGTTGCTCAGTCCAGTGCAAGTTTTCAAACCAAATTCCTGCATCAAGTCCGTATTAAAGCCTTTGTTAAACACAAGGATTCTTATTTACACTGTAAAAACTTTCTGTCAATTTTCGGCCAATTTCCTACAACAATCTACTGTGATTCTTAAATACAATAGATTTTTGTTAAAATGTTGCATCAGGCTCACTGTGAAGTGACTATAGTTTTAAGGTAAATAGCTGTTGTTTGCAAGGCATTAGGGGAAAATTAACATTTAAAATCATGATATCATCTTGGTGAAAGCTAGTAACATTTTGAAATGTATACATTCATGTTTGTGGCACATGTTCTGGCACACTCCTGACCAACTGATCATCTCACATCAGCCTTCACTTTTCTGTCTAAAGAAGTCAAAATAAAAAAAAGTATAAAATCAACCTTTGAAGAAATGTACATAATAAATGTACAATTTTGCCAGGATTTAACAGTTTTTTTAATGAAAAAAAACAAAAACAAAACCCAAAAACCTGTATACAGTAAAATAACAGCACTGCATTGTGGGTTATAAAGGTGAAATACCCACAAGCTTGAATAAGTATGTATGCTTTGGCAATGCATTTGGGCTACAAATTTTTTTAAAAAAAATATTTTTTTATTCAGACTTAATAGAAGTCTTTATTAAATTTAGTGTTGTTGTTTTGTTGTCAATATGTGTTGTTTGAAGTCACCATTATGGTGATTAGTGTTCTCTTGAGCTGGCACCTTGGACCTTCTTTAATATTATATTGTGTTCTTCCAGACAGTCAATTTAATTTACTTGGAAGACAAAACCTAAAGTCAGCCTGAATGTCTGATCCTACCATGCAAATGACACTTTTTGTGGCAATTGTGATACATAAAAACACAAAAGCAAAAACAGTAAAGAATATTTCAGCAAATTGAGTGTTTGAATTTTTTGATGAACTTACAACATAACTAACAAGACACACACACAGAACTCAACTCTCGGCATAAAAAACGCAGCAATGGTGACAATTAACAGACATACTTTTACGTAAAAAAGTAAAAGCTGAACATTAAAATTCAAGCAACTTAGACTGCAACAAAAATAACTTCAAAATAAACCAGTAAATACTCAAAAATCTAAGTAATTTCTTCATGCCGCAGTGCATGCTGGGAACTTATCTGTTAATTTCAACAAGACTAGATCGTTGCTGCTAAATTACAATTGTTTACTGTTGCTGTAAAAACGGTATTTAGCTGTTAATTTCAGCAACAGCAAGACACCATTAATTTTACAGTAACTTGCTGGCAGTTCTTTACTGTTTTTTGATGGGAAAATCTTTAAAATTGTAGGAACAAAGCAAAAACAAGCAGTTCATATGCATAACTATTAATGGATACGTGAATCATCATGTAAACAGTAAAATAAAAATTCATTATTTTCGCCATCCTAAACTAAATACTAATTATTTAATTATAGTTCATGACCCCTTTTTCTGTTGCTTTTGAGTACACTTTACACCATTTGAGAATATTTTAATTCAGTAGGCTATATCTTGGCTGGTGTAAACACTTTAAATGGGATTTATATTTTGCACAAGAAGCACAAGGCTTCTCCTTATCATAGGTTTAGGTCCTTTGATTCATATATATGCTTGACAATGAATAAGTTATAAATCTTGTTTACAGTGGCTCGGTTAGGTCTGAAATGAAAATAGACCAGTGTGTGCGTATAAGAGAACGATGCTCTCTTGGGAACATACAGTTCACTGGCCTATTTTCATTTCAGTCCGTGAATTGTCACAGCGATCGCTTGTGTTCAAAGTCTCGTTCAGAGCTCGGTTTCCTCTAGCAGCCAAGGGTATCCGGGACTCGGCGGGGGTCAGGCGCTCAGCGGGCGGGGGAAGCCCGGCGAAATACTGCTTATGTAGCACGGGAACATGTTTTTATCCACATCCTCACGGTAAGCTAAAACTGGGGATTGTTGATTCGCATTGTTCAAAAGAACACTTAAAAGAGCTGGGTGATTAAAAAGGGAGGGGAAATGATAGATAAGATATTCCCATTGCCATTGGAGCCAGAAAGACCACCAGGAGCCAAAATGCTCTATTGGCATATTTGTGTTATAATCATATAAATAATTATGTATACTCAAAAATTATGAAAGATGTTTTAGCCATTACGCCATTCAGTTTCATAACAAAGTTCCATCAAATTGAATTGTGTATTTTTTTAAACAAAATAAATAAATTAAACTGAAAATATCGTTTAATTTTGTTTTGTTAAAGATTGATTTGATGGAACTGTTATGAGTTTAAAATGCGTAAATCTTATTTTATTTTTATTTTTGCGTGTATTATAATAAATACATTAAGCAATCATTGAAAATGGAATTTAGTGAAATTTAAAATATATATGTAGGCAAATAAAAATGTCTGATTGAAAACAACAAAGGCGTGTGTCAATAAAATATTACTACGCTGAAGCATTTATGACTTTAAACCATGATATTTTTTAGTCTCCATCAAAAACTGTATTTTTAACTGACAGAGCACGTTATCAGTCTACCGTGTCAGCAAATATAAGTCTATGCTAGTTTTTTTCTAATATATGGAATAACTGAATAAACTCGTTCAGCAGCACTATGGCGTCATCGCCAGATTTAAACACGATTAAGCAATAACTAAATTCCCATACTATTATTATTATTATTATTATTATTATTATTATGGCTATTATTATTATTGACGTTTTAGATTTGTGTTGCTCTGTTAAGAAAGGGAAATATGTAGGCCTATAGGCCTATATAATGTGATCAGGATTGTAGAAATGAACAAATTAACATTGATACTGGGCTATGACTAACTCTGCTGTGACCCTTCTTTGCTGGCGAAAGCTGTCGACGTCCAAATGGCTAATTGGGCTTTTCTTTTGTTAATGAACGCTTGACTCGAGGGATGTGCTGTAGCCCCGGGCCAGTAAGCTGATACTAGCGCGCTGTGTGTGGTATCCAAACCACTTTCACAGGGGCAGCCTGCTTCCACTCAAACCAAAGCCATTTCTCTCCGTCTACCTATTTTCCTTGTTGCAGTTCTCTGTCTTTCGCCCTCTTGAACACATGTCTCTCACGGACCACTCTCTCCCTCATTTGTTTGTATGATTTTTTGATTTGATTAAAATTTGATGATTTTTTGTCACGCTCATTCAGTTGTTTTGTTCGGACTGACAACCCCCCAACCCCTTTTCAACTCGATGGCTGATTGACATTATATATATATATATATATATATATATATATATATATATATATATATATATATATATATATATATATATATATATATATATATATATTGTTTTATTCTTTTCTTTGCTCCACTGTAAACCCTTAAGTTACTGGAAATATCAAGTTGTCTTAATTAAGTATTATCAATATATTACTTAAAATGTCCTGTTTTGGGCTCATAACTTAATTTAAGTTAATTGAATATATTTATCTTTAGACTTAAGATTTTAAGAGTTAATAACTCATGTTTTGCGCTTGAATTATTTAATTATGTTTCCTCTGTCAAATAGAAGTTATTTGGGCATTTGAGTTGCAATTAAGAATTTCTATAGGTTTTATCTCTTTTGTAATATTATTTGTGTTGTTTCGTGTGATGTCATCATAAGGATGATCAGTGTCTCATTTGGTCAAGTTGGATCTTGTTGACCGTGAGCAGTTAAAGTGCTGATATAATATATATATATATATATATATATATATATATATATATATATATATATGCAACTCTGGAGAATTAAGTTCATTTAAAGACTGACCAATACTCAGCTATTTTTAGATGTGCTATTGTTTGATCTAAAATTGAATCAGTTCATTTAAAATTATTAATAACAGTAGAAACAACAATATTTTAATAGCAAATATTTTAAGTTCATTATGCTAGTTACTTTAACTTAATTACAATTTATGGAGACGCCAATACTCAATTCAACTGAGGGTTTGCGTTTACTCAATCAAATGAGTGCAGTCAACTTATTAAAGTTTTCAGTGGATATGCTTTATAATAAAGCGTGCAACACTTTAATCCCGCTTCAACAACAGCAGTGAAAATTCTTTGTTCACGTGGCGAATGACTCAGGCAAAAAGACCAAAACATATTTAATAAATTAGCCAGAAAGATGAGTAGGCCGGAGCCAGATAGAAGATGATGATGAGAGACAGGCTGGGAGAGCGAAAGAGAGATGTTTGTGGTTGGACACATTGATGGTTGATTTGGGGGACAGCGTGCAAGAGGGCTCTGGAAAGAGAGTGGAGTTTGCAGTGGTCTGAGGCGGGGAAGGAGGAGCGAATCGAAGAGAGAAAGCCAGAGAGAGTTATTGAGTGATTGGCTGTCGAGTTTTGTTTAGTTGAGGGGCTGCACGAACTTTCCGTCTCTTTCTCAAAAAGGGATTGCTTCGGATCAGCGCGGAGTGGCTGGATAGAACAATAGCAAAAAAGAAGACATTGACCACGAAAACGCGTGACTTTATTGGGACAACAAAAAACGCATCAATTGGATGTATTTTTTTTTTATCTCACAAGTAGTCGGATTTTCACAGCAACGTTTAAGACAATTTGACATTCTTATGATGCTTTACTAAATTAGCATAGGAATTCGAGGAAGCGTATAACATGTATTAAATTGAGAGTGGCGTTTGTTTTTAGTTTTCTTTTCCTTGTTCTCATCGTCACCGGTTGTTGAATATCTCTTTTTAGGTTTTACTTCTTTTCGGGGGGTTTTGTCTACGTCATTGCACAGCTGACTTACATTATATGTCAGATGGCGACTGAGAGCTCCTACACACCACTGGGGTCGACGCCCCCCATGAGGACCAGTCCCACGGCCATCGCGCTGCATCCCGTACTGATGAATTCGACAGGTAGCTTGGAGGAACATGGCGCGGTGGCCAAGAGCAAAAAGACCGCCTCAGGGTTGCGACGCCCAGAGAAGCCGCCCTACTCTTACATTGCTCTCATTGTGATGGCAATTCAGAGTGCACCGACCAAGCGTCTTACACTCAGTGAGATATACCAGTTCTTACAAACGCGATTCCCCTTTTTCCGAGGCTCTTATCAGGGCTGGAAAAACTCTGTTCGGCACAACTTGTCTCTGAACGAGTGCTTTATTAAACTACCAAAGGGTCTTGGGCGGCCAGGGAAGGGACATTACTGGACCATAGACCCCACCAGTGAGTTTATGTTCGAAGAAGGCTCCTTTCGACGAAGACCGCGAGGATTTCGTAGAAAATGCCAGGCTATGAAACCGATGTACCGAATGATGAACGGCCTAGGGTTTGGCTCCGCCATTTTTCCTCAGAGCTTTGACTACCAATCTCCCACAGGCGCTCTTGCGTGCCACGGCAGTGGCTATAACCTGGATCTGTCTAGTAATGGTTATGAGTCAATAAGCAGTGGCCACCACAGTCATATGTCCCCCAGCTCCAGACATGGCTATATCGCCAGCTGTCCAGTGCCGGGAAACGGAGACTATGGCGCGGATAGCAACACCAGCCCAATCCCGTCAATTGCGAGCGCGCTTGAGGGCCACTCACCGTATTCAGAGGGCACGGCAGTCTGGGCTTCTTCAGGCTCTCCATACCTCAAACAGTCGACTACCAACTCGAGCAATTCAGCGTCCACAGGGCAGCACCCCGGCATTTTCACATACTCTCTGGAGCAGGGTTACATACAGCAAAGCGCGAGAGACAACACTGATATGTCAGGTAACGACAGTAAACATCTGGACAATATTTTTTTTTAATGTCATATCCGTTATACAAATGGTGGTCTAAACAATTGGCGCCAAAATTACAAACATTTGATATCACATTTTAGTGGATAATGCCTTTCAATAACGAATCGTTTGTAGTGGATTAAACGATAAGTCATCTCAAAAAGTCAAAAGGTCAATTTAGTAGGTTAACTTATACATTTAAGGTTACTTCACTAACATTACATAGAACGTTTTTATTTGATAGCAGTTTAGTCCATCGTATGATCTGTGCAATATGGCTCAAACGGTTTGCTACCTCGCGCCGTTGAAGAATTGTTAGGTAGCCTCTATAGTGTAAAAAATTAAAAGATTACTTGAAGGTAATTTGGTGTTCCTCACACTGCCACACGGAACCCTCTGGAGAACCTCAAGATATAATTTTCTGGGTTTCTCAAACATCCTGTGTATTCAAGGAACCTTGTTAGGCCTATATTTAAAGTGCCTCAAAGTTTTAGTTTAGTTTAGTTTAGTTTTGCCTTTATCCTTTAGAATGGGATAATAGGAACTGTTTAGTTTTCTTCCTCGGAGAACTTTCTGAAAGGGTGCCTATGGTTCTCCAAAAGTTTCCGCCAGTGTGTCAATGGTGCTTTGAGTAGTCATGTAATTTACAGTAGCTACTTATACGTACAACCACATTGTTATGTTTGTTTCTTTTACCATCAAGTATGTGCACAATATCAATAATATAATATAGTATAACTGATGTTTATATTATTATTGTTTGGGATTCAGTGATCATGATATTTTATTTAAATGTATGAAATGTATGTTCCATGAACACCTACAAATTATAAGATTTATAAGATCTTGGTAAGTATTAGTTTATTTAACAATTTGGGAAGAGGTCATTTAGTAAATTCAAACGATTAATACTTCAGTTGGTGGGAATTGACAGTTAATACTTTTTTGTTGCTCTTGTATTCACGTTGTGTTGATATAATTAAATATCAATTCTACATCATTTTAGATTTTAGTTATGGCCAGTATGTGATTATTTATTCTCACAATATCTATCCCCAGTGGGTATATCACGCTATCCGACACATTCTTCCACCGTCGGAGAACGGAAGGACTTCGTGTTGAATTTTAACGGGATTTCGTCCTTCCATCCGTCAGCTGGTGGATATTATCATCACCACCATCACCATCATCATCACCATCAAAGTATGCACCAAGATGTCAAACCTTGCGTGATGTAGGCAGTATGTTATGGAGCAAGCTGCACAAAGATAAGCACTTGGGTAACTGTGAGGCAAAGATAATTAGGAGAATGATTAATGTACGCGCAAAAGGTTTGCAGAAAATCTTTCCAAAATCAGCGAAAAAACAGTGACAACATGAGTATTCAACAGAACATCGAGCGTATTTGAATAAATAGGCTACACGAATGGCTGCCCGTTCTTAAAAATGTTGGACTAGCTATTTTTCTGATATTTCAATAGAGTTTGAATTAAGCACATGTGACTATATTTCACTTAACCTGTTAATTGCTATGTGATTTCAAAGTTAATAATAAAACATTTCAAGGAAAACAGTGTGTTCTTTTGCCTGAATGACTGATAGACCTTCTACTGCAACTCCTGCTCTACTACAAGCACTTAACACAACAACAACAACAATAACAGACTAATAAACATTTCATCCATCCATCCATCCATCCATCCATCCATCCATCCATCCATCCATCTATCTATCTATCTATCTATCTATCTATCTATCTATCTATCTATCTATCTATCTATCTATCTATCTTTCCCGGGACAGGATTTACAATACCGTAAAGTTGTATAAGTTTGATATGTGGGTAAATTTAGTTACGAAAGGTAAAAATGTACCAGAGAAAAGCTGTACTGAAATAAAGCAAAGCGTAGTTAGTAATGAGGTATAAAATAAAAAATTACAGTTGAAAATATAGGATAAGCAAAAAATGAAATTAGGACATTTAATCCAGCGATTATTCAAAATAGCCTATTTTACATATCCCATTTACGGCGTATTACCTGTTACAGTTGTTCTCAATCGCTTTGGCTAATTTTTTGAAACAGTCTTAACATTCTCTAAACTGTAAGTGCAATTGTCACATGTTGTGTATGGGTCATCACAACTCTATTGCATGTCTGCAAAAGGTAGGAACTCACCCAAAACATTTCATTCATGCTCCAAAACATGTTAGTAAATTGGCCAATGCCACCAAAATGAAAAGTTTTTTTGTCGTCCACTCTCAGAAAAAAAGGTACACGATGGTACAAATAATGTTCCTCGAAGAACATATTTGTACCTTTTTAATAATTGTACCCTAAATGGTACAGGAAAGACCTTTGATGATACTGTTTGGTACCTTTTAAGGTACAACTGAAATGAAGGTACAGAATTGTTCTCACATCACATTAACCTTGATAGACAACACCCTTATTATTACATTTGCAAATAGCATACAATCTATGAACGAAAATTATGAAATAGTAAAGTTATGAATAATTTCCATATTAAAATATGTAAATTAACTACAACTGGTTTAAATGTGCATTATCATAACACTTCTGAAAAAAATAGTGCCAAAAACATGTGAAAACCACAAGGAAACAGGTTTTGTGATATTTATAAAACAAAATACTTCATGCAGTGTTTTAATAAATATTTTCATAGATAAAATACATTTACATTTAAGACATTGGTATCCATCCACACAATGTGTCCTTTGCTTTCCACTGCATTCCGGCCAAATTACTGTTTCATGCACGATTGGTTGGCGTGTTAGATAATATAATAACAAGACACTGATTGGTCGAAGGCGGCGGCGCTGCTGCCGTTACGGATTATTTTCTGTCAGAACGGAGAGCGGGAAAAAGGCTTTACACGTTTGGAGCACGTACGGGCATTTTGTCTGTTATTTTCGACATAAAACTGTTGAAATTAAGAAGGTGGATTGTAATTATTAAATAGAAGTCGACGAAATGTAAAGGTGAGTTTTGACTAACGTTATCTGTATTTATATTTAGTACACAACAGGCAAAAAAATGTAAATGTTTCAACTAGCCTACTCAAAGCGAAATTATCTAACGTTACTTAAATGTAGCATAACCTATATGACGGCACCCAATGCTGTTAGCATTTGTGTAGACTTTTTGAACTTTTTAAAGCAGTTAATTAATTTAATATTAAGTAATTTCGGGTGCATACACAATATGGCATTTGTTCTTCACTGCCCACTATATAACGTTAACTGTTAACTGTTAGGCATAGCAACATGACACTGATTGGCCGAAGAATTTTCAAACAGAACGGAGCGCGGGAAGCAGACAACCATGGCTTTGTCGTCGTTGTCGTCAGAAGAACTTCTATTAAAATTAACAGAGGCTGGACTCGGATTCTCAGAGGAAGAAAAGAGAAAATTCAAAGGTGAGTTTTATGTTTAATCAAATCAAAAATCTATTAAATGTTATAACTATTTAAGCTTAATTATGTATAAATCGAGTGCTATTAGCCGTCCGCTTATAGTTTAAAGGGATACTTCACCTCTGGGAAGATAAATGTGTATTTAAAATTGGTCATTTATATAGTATAAATGTGAAATTATTTTTGAATTTGAAGCATTCTAGACAGAAAAAAGGCAGAAAATGTATTTTTTACGCATGTGCCACATGATGTGGCTGAAAGACAACAACTCCCAGAATGCACTTGCTTTGCTGCCCTTACGAGGCCACTCCCAAACCACGCCTACCGGTTACAGGAGGCAGTATCTGCAAACTATCACAGCAAGCCTAATCTATAATATGGTTTGTTGAAGAAAAATTACGTGTTAAACAGTTCCTGTACCCAAAATAATTACCAGAAAAAACTGAAAAGCACCATTTATTTTATTTGCATCTTTGCTTTATTGTATTTATTTGTGCAATTGCTTGTAGTTTGATTATTTGTTCTTATTTACTTTTTTTTTTATTTGTCAGTAGACCTTTTTTCTGAACATGACACATACTGAAACCGTGAGCAATTTGAACTGTTACATGCAATTTGAACCCTAATACATGTTCAATGTCTTTTTAGATATGGATTTTCGTGCTGCTCTGGTTTTACTTCCGGTGATTTTCAGGGAGAAAGTGGATGATTATATCACAATCGGACAGGTATTGAATGCAAAGAATCTGAAGCAAGTAGGGATGCACCGAAATTTCGGCTTTCGAAAATTATTTTAATTTATTTGCTTGTAATTTTTTTAAAATTCAGATTCATTACATTATTGAATTTAATTGAAGTCTTATAATAATACAATTATACAAAAATATTTAAAAAATAAGAAATGTAGTGAAGTGAGATTAAATAAGAAGTGTAGATGGACAGTTGTAACTAGTCATTGGGAACATGAATTTAATCCAGATTTACTTCTGATGTTTATAATATTGGTTCTTCTATTTTGTTTAGGAAGAACCAGCCACACCATATCCCACTGTACAGATTTTGGGAACGTCTAACTGGAAACAGGTCTTCAGTGAGAAGAGAATCTTCAGCACTGTAAAAATGGAGGGATCTGAAGTTTGCAGAGCAGTTGGGGTAGAGGACGGTGTTCTCTCTGGTTTTTGCGCATATTTTGTATTCAACCTTGCATATCCCTCGTACAACAGAAACACTCTACTCTTTCTCCAAAGGCATGTGTTGAAGGTAACTGCACCTGGTGATAAGCCATTGCCAACTGCTGTCATCAGGATTATTAATCTTTTATCTTAGATTGTGAGGATGCCACGGCCCTATGCATGTCCAAAGTGTTCACGCAGACATTTTACTGTAGTGAAACTAATCAAACATATAGGATTGATTCATGCTCATGAGCATGACTTTTCCATCTGTTGCGGACTTGATGGATGCCAAAATTACTTTTTCAAATACGAGTCTTTCAGGCGTCATGTGTATATAGAAAACACAGAACTCGCATTTGGCCAAGTCATAACAACGTCACTGGAGATGATGAAGTTGACATTAGTGACAATGAAGTCAACACTGACACTGCAGATGATACTCCTGAAGATGTTGTTCTGGATATGAACGATCTTTTGACTAATTTCAGAGGAAATCTGGTTTCCTTTGTATTGAAATGCAGAGAAAAAAAATGTCCTACCACAGTCTGTTCAGCAAGAAATCTTGCAAGATGTCAAGTTTCTGTTTAGTTTCTTCAAAGAAAACTATGATTCCTTGCTTTCATACCATCTAAAGCAAAATGAAAGATAATACCCTGCATTTACATAACATTAAATTTTTTAAAGAATTAAATCAAGTTGTCAAGCCATAGATTTTGCAGGTAAAACACTTCAACGTGTAAAAGAGGTTTGTGTAAATAATGTAAAATACACCACCAAAGATGTGTTTGTTATTGATGTTGTGCATACAGAGGAAGTTCCTTTATTCTTTCAGGTTAAGTATGTTTTCAACGTAGATACGTTGTGGATACTGTGTGGAAAACTGTTGCTCCCACAATTGTTTGATACTCATTTCCATGCATTTCGGGTTTCATATGATAAGGATTGGTTTTGTGTGATGCCAGGAGAGGAACTGGACTACCAGGCACTTGACCTTTATGTGATTGATGACCTCTTTCTTGTATGTTGGAGCTAGATATGCATAGTCAAATCATTAGGTTTGTGCACATCTCAATGTTTATGATTTAATTCTTTAAAAAATTTAATGTTATGTAAATGCAAGGGTATTATTGTGTGGAAGGTAAAAATGAATTTAAATTTAAAGTATTAAATAGCTTGTGAATTTTTATTGTAGATGGGAGAATGAAATTGATATATTGTGACATTTTAGTGTAATTGTTTTATGAAATGTTTTGTAGCAAATGGAGAAATGTTTTTTAAGTTCTGTTAAAAATATGTTTGAAGTCTCCATTGTAAACTGTAAAGATGTATTTAAACAAAAATAAATATTTTAACCTGGAACAAAGTAGTAATTCAAACATGTATTTGATGTGTATGGTTTCTGATATTAAATCGATGCCTTTTGGGATCAGTTGTTGAATGGCCTTTAATTGTTGAATATTTGAAGGAACACATTTGACACATTAAAGGTACAAAAGGGCTTGTCACTGGGGTGGTACCTTAAAGGATCAAATTTGTACCCAAGATGAAGGTACCATATTGTACCAGTAAGTTGAAGACAAAAAAGGTACATTTTGGTTCTCCATGGTACAAATCGTGCCCTTAAAGGTACAAACTGTAATGGTACAAATTTGTTTCTTTACATTAAGGTACAATTCTGTACCAGTAAAAGGTACCGCCCCAGTGACAAGGGTTTGTACCTTCTATGGTACAAAATAGTACTTTTTTTTCCGAGAGTGTCGGGTGAGCCTACTGGTAAAATATTTAGATGTTTTTTCACCATGGTAGAAATGTTTGTTATATACATATACAATTTTTGTTCTCCTTTTTTTTGTTTTTTACACTGACTGCTTACTGTACTATAAAGAATGTAAATTTTGTCCAGCTGAATGCTATTGTGTATCACACTGAGCTTTTTAGATACTGATTTCAACAGTAGGTAAAAGTTTACTGAGAAAAGTCAATAATGTACAACACTATAGCACACAGAAGAAGGATATGCACATTTGCATGTATACCGTAAATATTTTTTTTGTAGGAATGTGCTACATGTAAACAGAAAATTCAAATTTGCATGTCAATACACATTTTTTACACGTAAAGTCATATATAGTGAACAGAACAGAAAAATTAAAAAACACAACAATGAAAAAACACTCCATGTCATAGATATTTCTGACAGATTTTGATAAATGAATGGCTCACACAATGGAAGATTGTATAGAACTTGTGAACAGTATGACAATTTCACTGAGAATCAACTAATCAGTTTGGATCAGGAAGTCATGTACACTTAGTTATTGTGCAAATTGTAGACAATTGTACTTACTCTTTTGCACACATGTGCCAAAACACGTGTAATTTATATCTGAACAAGAAATCCAAATCTGGTGTGAACAAAAACTAATTTTTCAGAGATTTAACCGTAATATTTTGAAATAAATAAATATATAAATAATAATTCTCATTCGAGAATTGAGCCATAGCGATTGTGGAAAAACTGTAATAAACATTTACGTTAGTAGCGCTTTGCAATTTAGCATTACAGTTTTTGTTTTTAGCGGGTTTGATCATAGGCCTATAGCCTGAGGCAGATATACAGTTTTCAATGAATGCATACACAAGGCTATTTTCAATATATTTCAAGGCTACATCTTGATGGGCAGTGGTTTTAGCCTACGCCCTTAAAACTAGCTTTATTTGAACTGGTTGACATGTAACACGAATCACATCTCGCTTCACAAGTCGCTTCATGTGCTGCAGCATTTCCCCAACAATTCATTTTGACGTGGACAGATAAAACTGGACGAATAATTTTATATTCTTGATTTTTTTTTAAATAATTTGGACACATCTGTTAATGACAAGAATGTCGAAAACAATGTAACTTGTTCTAATAAGCCATTAGTAGTGTGACACTTTATATCTCAGGTGATGCAGGCAGTCGAAAATTCGGTACTCTACAGCCATCTATCGGTGACTAAATGTACATTCACGTCTGCCTTTGTAAATAGACTTGACGACTGCCAGTGCTCCTCGTTTTATAAACAAAGCGCCATATTCCTGGAGCGAATACTTGGAAAGAAAACAATGAGACATTTATAGCTGCTAAAAAGCACACAATACTTAGAGTCATGTTCATCTTCTCAGAAAGAAAAAAAAAATACCGGATGTTGGTAGACAGTAATGATAATTTTTATCTGGAAACGACAATGTAAACACAGAGCACAGGTTCAGGGTTGTAGAAGAAAGTAATAAGTTCTCATGATAATGTGACCAATCAGGAGTGAGGCATTGTTCAATCTAGGCAGAGAACAAAACAATCTTTCACCCTGATGAAGGAAAAAACAAAACAACAACAACAAAAACCCTGAATAACCAGCAAATATATTATGTTTTGAATGCTGGTCCACAACAAGGCTTTTTTTGACTATCAAATTATAAATGCAAGCCTTCCTTGGTTAACTAGTATTACCAAAAAATCTTAGTTGGATGTAATGCAGGTGAACAACATGGCTACGCTGGTCCACCGGCTAGACCAGCAATAACCAACTTAATCCAGCCTAGACCAGAATTAAAATTACATGGGGTAAGTTATAATACAAGTTAGCTGTACTGTTATTTGTAACAATAGAAAAAATCCTGCAATGAAACCCTATTTTACAATTTCAATTTAAAAGGTTTTAATGTAATGCCCCAGAAGTTTGTGTTGATATTAGACATTTCAACTTTTAAATGGTACAGCTCATCCAACTGCATGGCAAAATATGACACCTGAAAATTTGTTAACCTCCTGAGACCCGAGCGTGACTGCTGTGTGATTTTTCCATTTCCCTTTCTGATCTGTAACTTGTAGCACCTAATAATTTTCATACATTCAAGATGGCGCCACAAATGGCTGCTTCGGCGCGAGCTCATATTGTTTTTGTACTTTTGTTTGTTTGTCATGTTTTTTATCACTCTTTTCCGATCAGTTTCATCATGGATGAAATGCTGAATATTCGGCAGAGCATGCCTGATCATTTTTTGCCGGTATTTGATTATTCAAACGTTTTATTAGACATCTTAGATGGAGGCACAGCGGTGCTCTACAAGCGATCCAAAAGACACACGCAAGGGAAGCGAACCGGTGTGCTTGTGAAGCTTCGTCAATGCATCTTTAGGACTCCGCTGCCAAGTATTAATCTGGTAAATATCCACTCCCTCGCCAACAAAACGGACTAACTGCTTCTGCTCACTCAAACAAATAAGGACTTTTCTAACTCCACTGCTCTGTGATTCATGGAATCCTGGCTGAATGAAGCCATCCAGGACAGCGCGTTTCATCTGCCGGGCTTCCAACTGTTCAAAGCGGATCACGTTTCAGAATCATATGGGAAAACTACAGGAGGTGGAAAATGCATTTACATCAACAATAGTTGGTATACAGATGTATTAGCATTGGAGATGATGTGCTGTCCTAATTTAGAAGCACTCTTCATCAACTGTCAGACTTTATACTCACTGCAGGAGTTTTCCTCATTCATTCTAGAGAGTGTTTATATCCCGCCACATGCATGCGTGAATGCAGCATTGCAATGGCTGGCTGATCACATCACAGACATGGAGCAACAACACCCGGACTCACTTATTATTATT
The DNA here is from genome assembly GCA_032164185.1 of Moxostoma hubbsi. Taxonomy (NCBI): domain Eukaryota; kingdom Metazoa; phylum Chordata; class Actinopteri; order Cypriniformes; family Catostomidae; genus Moxostoma; species Moxostoma hubbsi. The sequence continues at coordinate 23,524,052 of JAVLUX010000031.1, forward strand.
CTGGGAGATTTTAATAATGCTAACCTCATCTGTGAACTGACAAAATACAAACAACACATCACATGCCCCACCAGAAACAGAAATATACTGGACCACTGCTACACCACTGTAAAGGGTGTATATCGCTCCGTACAATGTGCAGCTTTAGGACTCTCTGATCACTGTCTGGTTTATCTTCTCCTGGCCTACAAGCAGAAACTAAACTCAGCTAAGCCTGTAGTAAGGACTGTAAAGATATGGACTAATTAAGCAGAGCTGTAATTACAACCCTGCTTTGATTTGCGCTGATTGGGGTGTTTTTGAATCTGGAGCCACAGACTGGACAAGCTCACAGATACTGTGACCTCATCTATCAGTTTCTGTGAGGATATATGCATCCCTACTAGGACATTTTTTTTCATTCTATAACAATAAATCATGGTTTACAGGAAAACTCAGACAGCTTCGTCATGCCAAAGAGGATGCTTACAGAAGTGGGAATAAAATATTGTACAACCAGGCCAGAAACACAATGACCAAGGAAATCAGAGTGGCTAAAAGAAGATACTCTGAAAAGCTTCAGTTTTCAGCCAACGATCCTGCATCTGTGTGGAAATGCCTGAAAAGCATCATCAAGTACAAGAGACCTCCCCCTCGCTCTGTAGAGTCAAATAATGGCTGATGAACTGAATGGTTATAATGCAGGTTTGAAAAGCCCAGCCTCACACCCCTCCCTAATCTCTGATCTTCACTTCACACACACACACCAACAACTTCTGGAACCCCCCTCCTCCTCCCTCCTACTTCTCAATCTGCACTTATGATCTGTGAGGAGGATGTGTGCTGGGTCTTTCAGAAACAAAAGTCGAGGAAAGCTTCAAGCCCCAGCTGGTGTTTCACCTGCCAGTCTGAAATTCTGTGCTGACCAACTGGCCCCCATCTTCACACAGTTTTTCAATAAATAACTGGAGCAGTGTGAAGTTCCCTGCTGTTTCAAACACTCCACCATCATTTTGGTCCCTAAAAACGGCCAAATCACAGGACTAAATGCCTACATACCTGAAAGACTTGAAAGACTGCTTTTGGCCTACCTGAAGGACATCACTGGACCCCCTTCAGTTTGCTTACCGAGCAAACAGGTCTGTGGATGATGCTGTCAATATGAGACTGCATTATATCCTGCAACACCTCAACAGACCTGGGACTATTGCAAGGATCCTTTTTGTGGACTTCAGTTCAGCCTTCAATACCATCATGCTTGATCTTCTCTCAACCCAACTGACCCAGCTCTCCATGCCCAACCCAATCTGTTGATGGATCACCAGCTTTCTGACACATAGGTAGCAGCTAGTGAGACTGGGTAAACCCACATCTGGGACCCACTGTTAGCACTGATGCTCCTCTCTCTCCACTGCTCTTTTCCCTGTACACGAATATCTGCACTGCAAAGGACACTGTCAAGCTCCTCATGTTTGCAGACAACACCACGGTCATCAGCCTCATCCACGACGGTGACAAGTCTGCATACAGACGGGAGACTGAACAGCAAGCTGTCTGGTGCGGTCACAACCACCTTGAGCTGAACACGCTCAAAAACTTTGAGATGATAGTGGACTTCAGGAGAAATCCCCCCTCACTCCCTCACCATCCTGTCATTCAGAGTCATTCAGGTTACTGCGCTCTACCATATCTCAGGACCTGAAGTGGGACACCCACATAGACTCCATTGTGAAGAAGGCTCAGCAGAGGTTGTACTTCCTTTGCCAGCTGAAGAAGTTCAACCTGCCACATGAGCTGCTGGCACAGTTCTACTCGGCCGTCATTGAGTCTATCCATTGTACATCTATAACTGTCTGGTTTGGTTCAGCCACCAAATCAGACAGAAGGAAACTACAACAGACAGTCAGGACTGCTGAGAGGATTTTTGTGCCCCCCTGCCCACCCACCAAGACCTGTACATCTCCAGAGTGAGGAAACATGCAGATAGAATCACTCTGAACCCCACACACCCTGCCCATTTTTGAACTGATGCCCCATGGCCGGCACTACAGAGCACTGAGCGCCAGGACATCCAGGCACAAGAACAGTTTTTACCCTCATATTCCACATGAACAATTAAACTGCCTCAGGACTCCCCCATAGTGCAATAATGTCAATACATCATGTACATATATAAATTCACATATTTATTTAAATAACTGTACATACCCCTAATTTGCACATACAGTACATTACCACTTGCACATGTACATACACCATTCTGTCATATGTCCTATTACTGTATGTCTATTTATACTCTTACCTTGTTTTATATTCTTTGTCTCACTCTAATGTTATGTGTGCACTTGTTGTTTCTCCTACCAAAAAAAAAAAAAACGAAACAAAAAATAAATAAATCCTTGACAATAAAGCTCATTCTGATTCTGAAAAACAAGCAAAACATTTTAAAAACATTTTGTAACACAATTCAATGGAAAGGAGGAGGCGAGAACCGGCTTGACAATGTAAATAATAGTTTAATGATAAACTTAAGCAAAAGACACAAACACACACGACGCACATGTCCGTAAACGATCTCTCTCTCTCTCGCACCACCATCCGCAATCGGCCCTTATCCCTCTCCGAGGCTCAATTAGCCCGATAAGGAACCGGGTGTGTATAATCACGACCCGGCCCCACCCTCCGCCCTGTCACACATATATATGTTCTATTCTAGAGCAAATAGTTGTCCTAATAATTCATGACCACAAATGTGGACAGCGAGACTACGTTGTGAAATTTTAAATAACACTAAGCTATAGAAAGTTTATATTGTTTCCAGGGGTGTTGCTTATTCATGATTTTGAGACATTACAGACATTACAGCTGATTTTCTGTAAACTGAATAAATAATTCCTATTCTCAGTGTGAAAATGCATAGTAAATATATATGAATGCATTTACTTATGTTAATGAATAAAATCGTATTGCACAGAGAACATAAAATGTATATTTGAATGAAGCTAATTGACCCACAGATGTGTTGAGTTGTTTTTTCTACTTTTGAGGAAATGCTGTGCCAGTGTCCACATACATTATGTAGACATCATGTTTATCAGCATGCTGATGCAAGAAAAATTAACAGATTTTTTTAAAGCAGCTTGTCAAACGAAACATATTTGAAGCCCTTGTATCATAATGCCAATCTTATGATTGGCAATGGTGTTTCAGCCCCGCCCTTTTAGGCGTGCATTTGCCCTATAAAAGCAGGCACTCAAACACCATTTCTTCAGAATTTTCTGACTGAAGGACAAGAACTTAAAACTCTGAAGTAGTAGTGTGGCCAAGTTTTGCAATGTCTCGTTCCCTTCATCTCAGGGAATCAAGGTTACATGAGTATCCAGAGACATTCCCCATTGATTCAGTTCATTTGACATTTGAGCACTATGGGGAATGGAGTCCCATCACGCTTCACTACGTATCCTCATACCCTGAGATGTACTAGTGTGTATGAAAATGAATAACTCCACATCGTGAAAAACCAGATGGAAAGTTAATTTAATCTGAGGATCTATATGAGTCATATAATACACACAGAATAACCCCTTCATAACCAGTTTGTAGTGAATGAGGTTGTATTCTATTGGAAGTGCTTGTGACTTCTAGTGGGAGTAAATTGGATAGTGGCCTACACAGGCGGCCATATTAAAATTATAACAGGTAGCCCACCCGTAATAAGGAGCTCGGGCTCAATCACAGGGTAATGGAATAGTAGCTCTATAGACAGAGAGGAATCATGAAGCAATGGAGGCCACGTCTAGGTTATAAAACCTTGTGAACGTGTTCTGCGAAGTCCATCCTGCTGCAAAGCATATACCCTGTAGGGATATACCATTTGTTCATGCCCATGAGGAAGCCATGCCTCTAATTGAAGGTGCCTTTATGCCAATTGGGCATCTCACACCCTGTGATTCATAAGCGAGTGCGATCGCAACAACAATCCAGTGAGAGAGTGTTTGTTTGGAGATGGACATGCCTTTTGTGCATCTTCCATAACAAACGAAGCGCTGATCTGACAGTCAAAACTGGCTACTGTGCTCCAAATACGTGTGAAATGCCCTCTCGGGGCATAATAAATGTGCTAACCACTCCTCATCCGAATTAGACGGTGGAGAAGAGAAAGCTTGTAGGTGCACTACCTGAGCCCTAAAGGGCGTGGAAAGCACCGTAGGCACATTTTGGATTTGATGGTGGCTTTTGAAAGCCCTGGACTGAATCCCAAACATGAACTGACAGCATTTGACTGAGGCCAGAGTCAACAGCAGTGCAGCCTTTAAAAGTTAAACTCAACGGATTCCAATGGTTCGAATGGGGGGCTCTTGTCCCATGTTGAAACCGTAGCAGAGTGAGGGGGGTTCAAGCGCTATTCAAGGACTTTATGATTAGATTGTGTCTGCTTATAGAGGAGCCAGCCTCTGAGGTGTGAAATGCCACGATGATCACTACATAGCCCTTAAGCGTTGATGGAATAAGACCTGCATCCAACCGCTCTTGGAGGAATTTAACTGTCAATTCACTGGGTCTTTGATGCGTGAAGAGGACCAATCCACAAACACACAACATTTTAGTGCCTAAAGGCATCTCGTAGATGGAGCTCTAGCCTGCAAAATTGTGTTCATTACAGACTAAGCCAATTCGGGCTTGTTCGTTTTGCTCTGTTCAGAGGACATACATGTAGATTCCACAGCTCCGACTGGGTATTCCAAATCGTGCCCTGCACTTGAGAGAGCAGACCCTTCAACAGTGGTATTTCCCATTGAGGGCCACCAAATTTCTCCATCATTTCCACTCTGCAGTTCAGACGGCCGGAATATATGTCATGCACAGGGATGGCGCACGCTCCACACAATGATTCACTATGTTGGAATGAAAATCTTCTACCACTAAAACGTATCCATCGCACAGCACACCCCAACCCATGTTGGACGCATCTGTGGTCACCACTTTTCATCTGAAAACCTGACCCAGCATCACCCCCTACTGATAAAGGTTTGGAGCTGTCCATGGTGCTACAGCAGCGAGTCATGGAGACGCGCACACACCCCGCATGCCAGGCGTGATTCGGTACATGGTGTTTGAGTCAGCACTGGAGAGGTCACATGTGTAAAAGACCAAACGGTATGAAGGCGGATGCTGCCGTCATAAAACCCAGCATTTTCTGAAAAGACTACAGTAGAAATGCTTTCACCATTTTGAACTGAGACTGACACTGGTCACTGGTCTGAACGCGTTTGCTTGTGAGGTGCGCATGCATGCTCATGGAGTCGAGTCGAACCCCCAAAAAGGAGATTTGTTGGCTGGGAGAAAGTGTACTTTACACCCAGTTGATATTGTGACCCATGCTGTTCAAATGGTGAAGTATCAAGTCCCTGTGCTCACATAGCAGAGCCTCTGATCGGGCCAGTAATAGCCAATCATCAAGGTAATTAAGAATGCATATGCTGCTCATCTTCAAAGGGGCGAGCGCCACAACAACACATTTCGTGAACGTGTGTGGGGCCAGAGACAATTCCAAGGAAAGGACTTTGCACCTAAAAGGGCGGGGCTTTAACACCAGTGCCAATCATAACATTGACGTTATGGTAAAATAAAAGGAATTCCCCATAGCGTTCAAATGCAATGTTGAATGAACTGAATCGACAGGGAGACTCTACTCTTTACAACCAAAAAAACTTAAAGATATTTCTTACCAGAGGCACTTTTGTTGGCACTGCATCTGTAGGAGCACTTCAAGGAAATCAACGTCATGTTTTTGTGTCACGTGACTCGGTGTGCAGAAGTTTAACCCTTTAAATTACATTCTAGAGTCTTGTGAACTGTATTCAGTAGGTTTTTATTCATGTAAATTATGCGTTGCATATAGCGAAGCCAAAATACAATAAGTTTTACTTTCTGAAAGATGTTGTAGCCTACAAATCTCTTTCTCCCACACTGACAATGCAAATAGAAAATGAAAAATCAGGATAACTAAAATGAAATATTGTCAGTGGTGGTTGAAAATGTTATCCTGTTTAGTGCAAACTGCAGACTGTTATAGAATGTTTTTTATTATTTTTTTATCAATGCTAATCAAAAAATAAACATGGTTCAAAAATGACTTTCTTACCTTAGAATCAGTTATATCTCATATCTAGCATTGCTTAAAAAATAACTTGTGATGCCAGTAACAAAGTGGGTATGCACACTGACACCTACATGAGCCTAGCTTGTCCCTGTTTTCACTGTTACAACTAAATCATGTTACAAGCATCCCATGTCTCCCTGCATGGGAAAGCCTGGATGTGAAACATTAGTAATCACTGTCTCTGATGTACCGTTAAAGTAAAAAATGTGCTGCAATTACTGAAAAAAACATAGAAATTCACTGATGAGCAAAAGGATCTTGGACCTCTTGAAATACTTAAGCTGAACTGAAAAGTTGCTAAAAGATTCTAACAGAGAGCAAATTGAAGTGACTCTTTTAGAACAATGCAGCTCAACTAAATCAAACTGGACCTGTGGTTGCTGAATACATTTATTGTGGACTTTTGTTCCAAGCTCTCTTTCCCTTATGCCATGAAAATGGCATGTGCACCAGATGTGTACACAATGTTTCTGTAGCGCATTGAGTTCATTGCTGATTGACTCTTAAACAGAGACACATTTAAAGTATAAAGTATGTCCAAGGTTTTGTAAATAAGTTCTTCAAGTCTTAAAATTTTACAATGGGACAATCAACATGTAAATCCTAGGACACAGCTTTTGGTGGAGTAAATATTATGTAAATTTTGGATTATTTTCAGAACAATTCTTTTCAGTACTTTCACTTTTAGCTGCATATTGTTCTTTATATTTTATAAACAGTTAAATAAAACATTTAAGATATTTTAAATGACCTTTTTATAAAAAGATGTATTTTTTATAAAATATTATATTATTTCACTAAAGTTAGTGTGACAGAAAAATAGAATGTTAGGCAGCATGAATGAACAATACATGTAGGATTTATTTTTATGTACACATGAGATTTTGAAGACGTTACACAACATTTTCTGTTGAGAAAGGACCAAGGTAGAGAGAAATAACTGAGATAACAAAAATGTGTTGATTCAAAACACGATGACAATAAAGAGCATTTTATGCAGCATTTTGAGTCAGGGTGTTTGTTCTTAACCTCATGTGAATGTGATATTAAATGCTTAGCAGAACATGACTGAATTTAAAAACCAACAAGTTATTTATTCTGTTTTGAAATCTGTTTTTTTTTTTTTTTAATGCAGTGTTTTCAATTTTAACAGAATTTCACAATAGTGACTGCCTGTAATTTAATTTCATGTGTCAGTATTGAAAGCGTTGGCTTCAGAACTCAAATCAATTGTGCATTGGAGAAGTATTAAGTTGTGCTCATACAAGCTCAAGGAATGCATTTAGGTTTGACATGAAAAATAATGTTTGTGCCATAACAGTACTCAACATATAAAAGGAACATTCAGGGTTCAATCAACAGTATGTGAGGCATGATCTAAATTACCACAAAAATGAATGGACTCATCCTTCCTTTTCTTAAAAATAAACAAATAAATAAATAGTGAGGCACTTACAATGGAAGTGTATGAGGCCAATCCGTAAACTTAAAAATGAACATGTCAGCCTTAGAATAAGAGTTATTATTATTATTATTTTTAATGTAATTATTGTCATTTGGTTAACTTTTCTCAAAAGCACAAACTGCCGCTTTTCAATCATTGGCTTCATTCAACTTTGCGCACAGCTACGCAGACTTTACGTTGATAAGTGTATGACAGCTGTGACATCAGTTCACAAGGGGCTTTATATACAGTAATCATGTTCATTAATAATTCTGCTTCTATGCAGCTGGCAACGGAACATTCCTTTTTGTGCATTAGCTGATTGCATCCCTAACCCCTTCGATGTAGTTAACCACATTGTTTGAAGAAGATAGTGTGTGGTCTGCCTGTTCGCGTGCAGCCTGACATCTGTGGACCAGTGCAGCGTATGCTGCTACTCCTAAAAGACGCTAAAGATCGCGCCGGCTCCAGAAATCAATAATTAGGGTACAACGGGGCAAAAGCCACCCCTTAAGGGAAATTAGCTTTTTTGTATCAGGATTGAAAAAACAATTTATTTTTTATTTAATATTGATCGAGCAACATAATTTGTGTGAAAATAAATATTTAAGGAAGATCGTTTTGATTTAAATATTTTTTTAAAGTTACAATGGAGCCTTTTACCCCACACTTGGGGGTTGAAGTGATATCGTGTAAATACATGGGGACAATAATAATAGAGCAATTTTTTTTTTAAATCAAATTTATCAACAAGCAAATATGTTTGAGACAGCAAGATTATTTTTTGAGTAACAAATTACCATAATACTTATTCAGAATAACCAGTTCAGAAAAGGGTTAACCATTTTCTGTTTAATTCAATCACATCAGGCATTTCATAATATCTCAAGTATTCTACAAATAACTTAATCTCCATTGCAATTGGATCAGTCAATATGACCCCACTTTGAAAAATTTTCATAACAAATCTATTCCTCCGTCTTAAGAAAAACAATGTGTTTTATTATAGTATAGTACTGTGATAGTTTTTTGTTGTTGTTTAGTGTTTTGGGAAAAAAATTTAATCAAAACTGCCTTTTACTCCACAGGGCCTTTAGCCCCCTTGTAAAGGGCCTTAGTGGGGTGAAAGGTGGTAATCTTTCTAGGGGCCCACAGGTCCAGGGGGACCCACAACAAGTTCTAAACTGTATTTTTGTAATATAACGGGGCCCTGAGCAAAATACAGTCAGGGGGCCCAGAATACCTTGCTACAGCCCTGCCCTTGTATGCAAATTGTTTAATCTTATTAAGGAACATTGAAATTAATATTCACAATAAAAACCCATCAATTGTGCCATTTTATGTTAAAATGTTAAATGCTGTTTATGTCACAAATCACATATATACTCACAGAGCACGTATAGGTACACCTGCACACCTACTTATTCATGCGATTATCTAACCAGCCAATCGATTGGCAGCAGTGCAGTTCATAAAATCGTGCAGATACGAGTCAGGACCTTCAGTTCATGTTCACATCAACCATCAGAATGGGGAAAAAGTGATCTCAGTGAGTTTGAGCATGGCATGATTGGTGTTGCCAGATGGGTTGGTTTGAGTATTTCTGTATATGCTGAGATTTTAACACACAACAGTCTCTAGAGTTTACGATGGCGCCAAAAACATTCAGTGAGTGGCAGTTCTAGGGATGGAAATCACTTGTTGATGAAAGAGGTCAATGGAGAATGGCCAGACTGGTTTGAGCTGACAGAAAATACATGGTTACTCTCTGAATAACTGTACTGTGCAGAATAGCATCTCAGAATGCACAACATATTGAACCTTGAGGAGGATGGCCCACAACAGCAGAAGACCATGTGGGGAAATTTACAAGTTCTTAATTAAGTGCTCAGTGAGTGTAGCTTGTGTGTGTGTAGTCCTATATAGGTGGGCCTCTAACTGAATAGTTTAAAAAAGAAGTGAAAGTTATTTAATAAAGTGATTTAAATGCGTCCTCTCTATGGAAAAGTCAAAATTGGTGTTTGTATATACAATGACCACAAGGGGGCGACAAATGACAGGAACACACATTTAGCAGGTGAAATTGGCCAACCTACAACAGAAGCGATTACTGTTGCTTCTCGCTGCACCGTGCCAAATGAGGCTAATTCCGCAGGCTTGAGGGGGATCGAAGATACTAAATTAAAACAAGAATAGGAAAGAAATGTCCAAGTAAAAATACGAGCCACCAAATTTAGCTACTGAATAGCCACAAATGTAAGTACAATTATATATATATATATATTTTTTATTTTTTATTTTTTATTTTTTTTTTGGTAAGAAATAGCTGAATAATGCTTTGAAACATTCACAATTATTTGGATCTCATATGCTGATAAAAATTGTAATAATAAAAAACTACCCCAAATCAGAAAAAGTCAATAAACAGCTTGGAAAATAAACAAATGCAAATTTATCAAATTATCAGCTTAATTTGTTGTTATATTTTCTCATTGTTTATAATGTTCTAATGAGCGTGTGGTAATGTTAATGTTATTTTTATATTACCGTTTGTATTCGTTGTTATACATTGCTGTATAGCTAATTGATTTCATTAGCAATGAGTTGGTGATGGTGTTTTATTATATTTTTATTTTATAACTTTTATAGTAGATGTTATTTGATTGAATAATTGAACTTTTTCGGCAAAAAAGATAACTCTTTTTGGTTGTTTCTTTGCTGTTTCCTTTTTCTTTCTTGCCGTGTCGTCCATTCTTTCTTTCTTTCTTTATGCATACGTGCAATAGGCCTACGTGCAACAACTTGCTGTTACATGTCATTAAATGTTTCTAATAAAAGATCACCTTTTTGATCTATAGCAACTTCTCTTCATTAACATCTCACTCATGATGAAGACAGAAAATGCAGAATGCGGACTGACAAAGAATAACTTTGATAAGTCTGGGTGGCTTTTCTTCGATTTAACATGCACACGAAAGCAAACATTGCCTAATTTAAATGAGCTATACTTGCACCTTTTGACCTGCAGAATATATGCTTTTTCCCACGCAGTACATCTGTTCCCGAAAAACAAACACAACTCTCACATTACTTCACCCCTACAGCGCATCTATAGGCTAAATGAATGGACTATTGAGTCAAACGTGCAGGAGAGACGGGGATCTATTCCTGTTCAACTGACTCTGTTAAAAACAAATACAACGTTAAGGATGTCATAAATATATTTGTTTTCTCGCCTATATTGATTAGGGCACATTGCAATGACTTCTGTTAGAAGAAAAAAAAACAAATCCTCCATCTTCAGCCATTTATTAATCAATATCCCGACGACACCGAGGAGATTTCAATTATAGTGCTACCTAAGTATATGCAAATTTTCTAATTTCCTGTCAGCATTTCTAGTCTTTCCGAATGTTTGAGTTATCCTTAACTCAAGGGTAGGCTATGCTTATACCCACAGGGAAAAGGTATTTGGGTACAGCCTTCCACAAACAGCTCTCGAGCCCTTATTGGTCACTAGATGTGCTCGGGGAGGAGCGCTCAAGCTACCAAAAGGCAGATTTGGTAATTCTGTGAAAAAGTCCCTCTGAAGTGACGGATGCGGGAAGTTCCCAGGTTTTCCCTATTTACTGACTTCTCCACGTAAAACATTTTGCTTCTTCTTGACTTCACAGCCAGAATAATCAGCTTGAAATTAGCATTGGATGAAAGTTTCCAGACAAGAGTTTGAAGGAATTAGGAAATTGCGAACACTGGAATACTTTGAATCCATTTGGCTTTTCTCCTCGTAGTTAACAAATATATCTGGCTAGTTTTTATAAGATTTTTCTCTGTTCTTTCGCGGTAGGAGAGCATTGGAGAGAGGGGTACGATGCAGGCGCGCTACCCCGTGTCTAGTCCAAGCCCTCTAGTGCCTTATATCACTGGAGAGACGGGCTTTTACCGAGCCGCGGCCGGTGGAGGATATACCGGTATGCCTGCACCTATGAGCATGTACTCTCATGCGGCGCACGAGCAGTACTCCGGTGGGATGTCCCGCGCCTATGGGCCATACGCTCCAGCACAACAGCCCAAGGACATGGTGAAGCCGCCATATAGCTACATCGCGCTAATTACCATGGCTATCCAGAACTCAGCCGATAAAAAGATCACACTGAATGGGATCTATCAATTCATCATGGAACGTTTCCCATTTTACCGGGACAATAAGCAAGGCTGGCAGAATAGCATACGACATAATCTTTCACTTAATGAGTGCTTTGTCAAAGTGCCACGAGATGATAAGAAGCCAGGTAAGGGCAGCTACTGGACCCTGGACCCAGATTCATATAACATGTTTGAAAACGGCAGTTTCTTGCGACGAAGGCGCCGCTTCAAGAAGAAGGATGTGCAGAGGGATATAGAAGACCGGGATCGACAGGGCAAGGACACCCCGGGACAAGCATGCGAGCAAGAACTCCAACCGCCAGTGAAGCTCCAGGATATAAAGACGGAGAACGGGGCCTGCACGCCCCCGCATAATAGTACGCCACCCATCAGTACCGTGCCTAAAACGGAGAGTCCAGACAGGAGCGGCGGGAGTGCGTGTAGCGGGAGCCCGCCGACGCAGACGGCACAACAGGCCTTCGGTATGGATACAATCATGACAGGACATCGAGGGTCCCCACAGCACGGTGCAGAACTCCCGGCCTCCCGTGCTGCCCTTCCAGTCTCGGTGTCTATGACCTACTCGCCATCACCGCAACCAGCGCATTACAGTCCACCGTGCGGCCAGCCCGCCACATATCACTGCAATATGCAAGCAACGAGCCTGTACACTGGGGACCGAGGCCACGGGGACGACACTTTTCCGGAATATACAAACACAACAAGCGCCTCCTCTATCTCACATCCCCACCAGAGCTCGAGCCAGGAGAGCCAACACTTGCAGCAGAACAGACTCGCGCCCTGGTACCTCAATCAGTCCGCAGAGCTGGGGCACCTGAGCGCGAGCTATCCAGCTCAGCAGCAGAACTTTCACGCAGTGCGCGAGATGTTCGAGACACAGCGGATAGCCCTGAACAGCTCTCCGGTGACCGGAAGCAATAGCTGTCAAATGGCTTTTCCGTCCAGTCAGCCACTCTACCGGGCTTCCGGAGCCTTTGTATACGACTGCAGCAAGTTCTGACCAAACATTTTATTAATTTCAGAATGGTTTTATATATATATATATATATATATATATATATATATATATATATATATATATATATATATATTTGTTGTTTCCCACCCCCTCAAATGTGTCTGTAATTTAAGGTCAGAGAACTCGGGCTAATATGCTAGTTTTGTTGGTAAGAAGTATAATTCTGCTGTGGTCGTCTGACTGCACATAAACATTCTCTTCCTGCTCGTCCATGAAGTTGGTCTAAAGATAGATAAAAGAAAATGTGTTAATTTATTTCATGTAAGAGCATGTGGACCAACTTTGCAAGGAAATGTCTTAATTATTTATAATCAATGCAGTATAGAAAGGTAACGAGTGTACAGCTGAGTTCCTTTTTTTTCTTATAATTTCTTGAAAATATTCAAAATGACTATTTGCCAAATAAATTACCGTCTTGTTGGAGTTAAATCTGGAGTGATTTATCGTTTGTGATGGATGTTTAACTCATTATTTAGTTAAATGACTGGCAGAGCGTATTATTCGTCAATTAAACAGTCTAACGACATAAAAAGCATTAAACAATCTTTTAAAAGGCATTTTAATCGTAATGAGCAAATGTTTGTCAATTGTCTTATTTTCCTCTTAAAAATAACTTGTGCTGTGGCGCATAACTTAATAAGGCGCGCTGCTGACACGCGGGGCAGGGTGACCCAAGGGGCCTGGGTTTAAAAACATCTGGAAATTATTATTTTTTACTTACGCGTATTTTTTTTCACTTAAAGGAATCTTTTACGCATTCCTAACATTAAACATTGCTATTACAAACAACAGATAACAGCAGCACAGCAAAATAAAATAAAATATTATTGTTAGCTATTTTTTCCAAACAATTTAATAACCAATTAAATTTAATATAATTGAATGTCAAAGTAAATAAAATATTTCATAACTAATTGAGCATTTATTTGACGTCTAATGGCATATTATTTAAACGCGTAGCGTAACGTCCTATAGAAATAAAAAATAATAATAATATTTGTACCAAATGTATTGTAATTTATATTCACTCATCAGCCTGATATTGTATAAACCACCCGAAACGTTCCTATGTGATTTGTCTATCAACAATCGTTTAGATTGACTAACACTTTCTAGTTATTGAAGGTTTAGAGAAGTTTGTAGTTTTATCATGATAAATGTTGTTTTAAGAATAGGAATGCTCTCGGGGAGATATAATTCTCTTGTCATGTTGTGTGAGAAGCCATTAAGCGTTTTTGCTTCGTTCATTGTTTTGCAACCTTGTGGAATGTGGACAAAAATTGATTTCGATAAAATATTTGACTTGTAAACACATAATAGATTAAAAAGCAGAAAACGGAAGATTCAAAAATGGCCAGACATGTTAAACTAGCCATGTCTAATTGTTAATCCATCAAACAACAGTATTCCACTGAGTAGGCCTAGGCCACTCGGGGTATTGTTTACTTTTACACTGCCTTTTTAAATAGTATAAATGTTAAATAAATAGTAAATTAGTTTTTGCCTAAATGTTTACTGTTGTCAACTTAATATCCGAACACCTGAATATAACGGAAACAACTCAATAACGGATTAGGCTATACCCTAATTCCAATAAACTGCCAATTTATCATTTAGGCATATATTTAGTAAATACAGCAATCTGTAACCCCGCGGAACACCGTTTTCATTATGCAGCATGCGTACAAAGGCCTGTACAGCACTGTGCGTGCGGGTGCAGCAGAAAGATTTGTCTTTTGCCTGAGTGCTGCAACATTTGCATCCTTGCAGTGTACGCTTGTTTATGTGGTGCATAACAGGCCCCGTAATTGAGGTTTTTGTTATTATACATTCATTTGTGCATGAACGACTCACAGTCACGGTTTTAATAGGCCTCAAGTGTTATTCAAGAGAAACCAATGAAAATAAATCAGACGAACAGAGAGAGGAAAAAGGACATAGAGAAAGAAAGAAGGAACTAAATACATTTTACAGCTCTAAGTATCTGTGTGCAGCAAGGTCAGCCCGTGGTGATTTTGAAGGGCTTAAGTGGCAAATGTATTGCAGGTGCGAGAGGCTGTTAGAGCTCGTGCCAGTGAAAAGGTGTCTTTGTTGCGATCAACTGCGTGTTTCAGGCTTGATTTGCGTGCAGAGGGAATGTGATACAGCAGAAAGAGCCTTCTGGTAGTTAACGTCCCGAACACATTTTAACCAGATGCAGATTTCCAAATATGCCCAATAAGTTTATTTATTTATTTTAAACCGATTTGTATCCTACATGTGATCTAAATCGCCGTCTTTTTGTGTGCACAAATACACATTTTATTCAAAAGGATGAGCTTTGTCAGGTGCAAAGGGAAGATACATGCGCTCTCTTATGCAGTATTTAAGTAAGCTAACTGCAAGAAGACTTTTCAGTTTTCAATAGTCTTTGTAAACACTCGCGCATTAAGTGCTTTTTTGAGGTGCCGCTAATTTACTAGTAACCTATAAAGGATAAAATATTGAATGGAAATTATTGAAATTGCAAATAAACTTTATAGATAAATAATAATAATAATTATAAACAGTAGACTGCAGAAATGAACAATCCAATTTTTATATAGAATTGTAAACATGATTTTATATGATTTCAAAAACCAATGCATCTATTTATATTTTTAAAACTAATGCAACATGTGTTTGATAACGAACACGGGATCGTATATAACATACATTTCAATATAAATCTGTGGCCTACACTCAGGCCTAAATCACACCTATACAATGCCGTCGATACAGTTTGTAGTCGATGCTTAATGTTACTTTATGGAAATGAACCTCCCTTGAGCTTCTCTATAGCTCACTGGCACACATGACTCCAATTCAGGTCATTTGAGTGAGCCAAATGAAAGTGGTGATAAACACCTCCAGGCGCCATCTGAGGGAGCGCTTTGTGCGCTCAACCTACAAAAAATGTAACAATTTTCTGATACGGCACAACACATTACTTTAAATGCCACATTTAAAAACAGCTCCCAATGCTCATTGAAATTCACACGAAATAATTCTAAACAAAAATACTATAATATGTAAGTCACAACTGTTCTTTAATTATGACCCTAAAACTTAATTGTGTTATGTAGGCATATAGGCTATAATTATCATTATTTATCTTGGACAAAATCGAAATTTCATCTAAAATTATTTTGTAAACACATGAGTATAAGGGCAATTGTGTCTGAAATATGTGAGACTCAATTGCCCTTAAGGGAATAGTCAGGGTCCAATACAAGTTAAGCTCAGTCAGCAGCATTTGTGGCATAATATTGAATACCACAAAAAAACTTTTTCTTAAAAATAAAAAAATGAGATTACAGTGAGGCACTTAAAACGGAAGGGGGCACGTTTTTGGAGGGTTTAAATGCAGAAATGTGAAGGTTATAATTTTATGAAATCACACATTAATTCTTCAGTTAAAACTCATGTATTATTTCAGCTTTAAAGTTGTTTAAATCATATATTTTTTAATCATTTTAGGGGTTTAGTAGCCTATTTGCTGACATTACATCGTCAATGCAACGAAGTTGTAAAATTGGCTATAACTTTACGCAGAAAAGTTTAGTAAGTGATTTTATCAAACTAAAATCATATTAACAAGCGTACTATGTTTATGTTTTGTGGCTATAGTATTTTAACGTTTGCGGATTGGTCCATTCACTTCTATTGTAAGTGTCTCACTGTAAATCACATTTTTTATTTGATTTTTTTAAGAAAATGAGGAACGACTCGAAATTAATATTTGTGATAATAAATATTATACAACAAATGAACCCGAATTCTTGAATTCTTTAAAAGGTAAATGGTGACCCTCAAACTTGTAGAATATTATAATATGTGTTAAGCCAATAACAATATCTATTATTATTTATTTCGAACCAAATCGGAATTTGATATATAACGAGTAAGCAAACACATTGCCCACTGCTTTGGACTGTGAAAACTGTCTAGACAAAAACAAACAATGGGATAGCATAGAGTGGATTTGAGGAATACCTATAAATTCTCACAGGGTGAAATTTCTGGGTTCAAGGGCAAAATTAGGTTTTCATCCATGACAAAGCAAGTAGGTCTGATTTCTGCTGCACCGAAATATAATACAGAAACAAATAAATATGCTGCACAACAATGGCAAAACAATTTACAAAGATAACAGTTATACATAATTGATGTTCTGCATAATCGATAAATGGAAGAAATGTGAATACAAGATAGAATGATAATAATAATAAATGCTATTATTAAATAATAATACAATTATAAAGAGTGTAGAGAGTTAGCCACCGTTATTAGACTTTTTTTTTTTTTACTTTTAGAAGCAATCTTTAACTAAAATATACATTTCAGAGGGTAGATGTTACGCGGCTATTTTAAGTTACACCAATTTTAACTTCAAATGTTAGTCATTCAACAGAAAATATAAATGGGTTATGATAATAGTTAAGATATTGAATAAACAATGTCAAGATTGTCATGCCTCTTGAATTTCTGATACACCTTAATGTATGAATTTAATAGAATTTCACGTGAATCACAAATACACACAATATTGCTTTCCCACTGCTTTTAGGGAACGTCAGCAGGATAGTCAAACAAAAAAAACAAAATACCCTCGCTTAAGCGTAGGAATAAATTCGCTGGGGCAGCTTTATAACGTAGTTAGTGGTTGCTCGCGGCCTGTGCACCTGTATGTGGTAGAGCTCGCGACCCGGGCCAGTGGAAAAGTGCTTTTTTTGCTCGCGGAGCAGCGAGGCGCCGTCTGGTTCCAATCAGGCCCGCTCACACTGGTACGCTGTTTAAGGCGCTTAAATGACACTCTACTGGCTCGAAATGCCGTCTTAAAAACACAAATACACATACATCAACCGCCCTCTCTATCGCCTGTCTTCTGAGGGCAACTCAAAGACCCCAATTTCTTCAGACGTCGGTGTCAGATGACCTTACCAAGATTTTGGCACTTCGAAAGGAGTGGAATATATGTGGCCTCTTGAGTCCTTTAAGGGTCTGATTTTACCGATCTTCTCTCTCTCTCTCTCTCACTCACACACATGAGTTAACAGAGGTCTCTTGAATGAATCAGTAGTTACTTCGATGAGGACAATTCTCACCATTGCAAATAAACATGGCGAAAGATTTTCGCACGACGCGCTACACACAGCGAAATGTCTTCACTGTCATATAAGTGGCCCAGCTGCGCCCGACTTCAGAGGTGATTAAACATGAGCTGCTTTACAAGGCCGAGTTACTGCTCCCTGAGCTGCGCGCGGTGGGCCGTCCTCTAGCATCTGGAATGGAGGACCGCGAGGCCTCCTGGACGCCCGTTTCACTCTTAACAAAAGAAAGAGGTTGTGTGAGGTGTGGGGTGACCGCTAGGTAACCCGCGAAAGCTGACAAGAACCGCATTCTGACGCATTTCACAGTATATCTTTCCTCTGAGGCGAGAACGGTTTAAAAAAAAAAAAAAAAAACCGTTGACCGTTATTTTTTTTTTAAATTCAACGGCACTGGCCGTAACTGTAATTACGCACTCTCGAGCTTTTACTTCTTTAATGAGCAATATTTTATCCATCGAATTAGTCCGTTTAAATTCCAGTTCAGGCATAATTCTACTGTGGGTTAAATTACTTTAAGATGTCTTCCTAATACGTTAAACGAATATATCTATTCTGAGAAACAAACATTTAACCTCCATCTGTTTTAATTTGACAGTTTGATTTGAGATGAAAGTTCTATAATTCACAAATGATTTGAAAACGATTTTAGATGTTGAAACTAGTGAGTCATTTTCAGATCAAGAAATTACCTTGATAAAACAGCAACAGAGACATTTGAAAAGCTCTACAAAAACTTTAATCCCTTATACATCTCATTATTATTATTATGAATGAAAACAGCATTATAAAAATGAATAGAATCATTTAGACAGAACAAACAAAAAATCCATACATATAACCAGAATGACAGTACTAAGGAAAGGAGAAAGGCAACACCCGAGGACCCTCACAGTGTATGTGGGGGTCATTTCATCAGAATTATGGATATAAATAATTTAGACAGAACAAATTTAAAAGCTGTACACATAACCAGAAATGTGACAGTATTTAAGAAATATTCCAGGTTTGATACAAGCTAAGCTAGGCATAATGTTGATTACCACAAAAACACATTTTGACTTGTCAAAAAAAAAAAAAAAAACTGAAGCTAAAATCAGTTACAGAGAGGCACTTACAATGCAAGTGAAGGTGGCCCATTTCTGGAGTGTTTAATGACAACATTTGAAGCTTAGAATTTTATAAAAGCACATACGTTAAAACTTGTGTATTATTTAGGAAATAAAGTTGTTAAAATCATCGTTTTTCAGTGGACTACTGTTCTAAGTGCATCCACTTAACAGCTAGTTAATTGGTTACATCATTATGGCAACAAAGTTTTAAAATTGGAAATAAAATTACACAGAGAATGTTAGTAAGCAATTCTATCACACTAAAATCATGTTAACACGCACGTTGTTTATGTCTTGTGGCTATACTTTTGGAACATTTTCTTATTGGCCTCATTGACTACCATTGTAAGTGCCTCACTGTAACCCAGATTTAGATTCAAAATAATTTTTTGTGTGATGATCAACATTATACCACAAATGCTGTCGATTGAGCTTAACTTGAATTGAACTCTGAATATTCCTTCAAGGAGTTGAAGAAGGCAACACCGAGAACCCTCAATACACAGTGGAAGTGGAGTAAGAAGGTTGGAGTTGGGGGAAAATGATAGACAGAGGAAAATAAATGCATCTGAATGCTTCTTCCTGTGGTCGAATCACACACACTCAAACACATGAGAACTGCTCCTTTGGCATGCGGAGACTAAGGCATGTGGGCTCAGGCATTCGGGTTGTTCCGCATGAGCTCGATGTCTGCGGCCACCATTTCTGTAACAAGCTCCTGTTCCAATACACAAACACACACACAGATTAATTCAGGAAATCTTGAGATCACTTGAAGGAATTGCTTTGATTTTTACAGGAAGGCTCACCTCAAACGTCACAAGTGGTTTCCAGCCCAGCTTCTTCAAGGCTTTGGAGCTGTCTCCCTGCAGATAATCCTGGAAGAACAAAAAGGAGGAGAAAAAGTTTGAACAAAGGAAAAAAGGGAGAGGGGTGATTTAGTTCTACTTTATTAACAGTAACCACTCTTCTTCACTCTCATACACCCACATAATCACCAGCACCACACACAGGTGTCAGGCTCTGTGTCTCTGGGGGAAGGCAAGGGCAGAGGCAGGCCATCCATCCAGCACCCCCTCTTTCCAGCCCTCTCCCAGAGCCAGAGAATGATGGATTATGTGACTCTTGTGGCCTAACCCCTTCTGTTCTCCTGCTGGGACAGCAAAGCACACACACATTTAGAAGCTGACTTTAAGGGGTGCTTCTCAGGGTGGCAGTAAAGGGTTTGAGGGTGTCCCTGCTGCTGATCTGATTACACCAGAGCTCAAAGGAACCAGAACACACACATTCACAACAGCACCTTTGTGCCTTGACTCACATGTAAAACATCATGAGTAATGTTGTTTCTAAAGCCCATATTTTAAATGCAGAGAAGTTAGTCACTACTCATGGTTCCATTTTAGTATCAATTAAATAATTTAACTTATATAACCATATTTTAAAAACAAATTACCAAAATAGCTTTCATTCATCAACATATGAAACAGCATGCAACCATCATAATCAAGGGCTGAATTAAAGCAGCATATTAATCATAATTAGTAATCATTTTTCTTGAAAGCTAAATTAATCTCAGCTGCTTCTGTCATCCATCCAAATCTTAACATGCAAACTACTAAAGAACTTTGTACTGACAATGTACAACATTTATAAGAAGAGAAAACTAGAACTGAACTTATTTGATGAAGACGACACAGACATTGCCTGTGTGTGTGAATCATCAATCGTGCAACAGCTGATGATAAATAGAAAGCAAGTCAAGACATATCAAAGTCACAGTAGAAGTTCACTGGCAGATATTAGTTTCAAATAGTGGGTTTTTTGTTTAAATAACTTATCTATACGTGTTCAAATGATAAACGTTTGATCAGGGTGCAATAGCAGAGCAGTGCCTGCTTATATGGTAAATAAAATGCAAACAGACAATAAATAAAAGCGATAATCATCATCTGGGTAGATTTTTATTGTGTGTGACTGAGCACTTAACGTAAAGGAATTTAAGACTATTGGAGAGACAGACCTTGACAAACATCAAGCAACCTTTGTTAACTCACTTTTACACAGAAAACCATAGCATGACAAGGCACAACATTTGAAAGTCTGTAAACACGCTACATGCACGCATACATATTTCAGTGAGTTTCCGATGGGGCTCAAGAGTTTTTATATTTCCAAGACAAGCATGGTAACACAGCGGCATGCTCAAACAGAATGAATCTCTCTTTTTCACACGCACAGAGAAATGATCTGAGGTCAGAGGTCAAATGAACAAACGCAGTATGTTCAGATCTACAAAATGCTCAAAAGTAGTTTATTTTTTCTTTATCTTTCCATGGTAAACAGATCCCTGGAAATGTGTTTGTGCATTGTGTGCGAACATTCAGCTTTTAAAAAGGATTTTTTTAATGCATCATGCTTGATAAATTCTTGATAGCCAAATCAAATCATTCCATTTTCAGTATGTTTGATAATTTAGTGTATAAAGACAAATGTTTTAATTACAAATTACTTTTAGCATTTTTATGCGTAAAAGAAACAGGGAAGATGATGCAGAAACCTCTGATCTGTATCAACACAAAGGAGCAAGTCTCTATTTGAGATTCTTGCTTCAAGAGTTTAATAAATATTTATATGATCATGTAAACCCACTCCAGCAAAGAGACACTGACCCTAAGTGTCTGACACTTTAAATGCACATGTGTATGGAGAATGAAAAAGCAAGAAATTTGAGGCTGTTTGACAGACGTAGGTCCTGTGAAAGCGTTGCTGTGCAGTTTTGTGTTTATGTGAGTATGTGTGTTATTTGCCTCAGGATGTTGTAAACTTTAAGAGGGATCAAAGACTCGAATGATTTCCCTTTTTAAACAACAGTCAGTCAGCCACAGAGCAAGAAATCTGTGTAGAGAAAACAAAAAAGAGTGCAAAAGTACAGTCATTGTGTTAATAGCCGAGCTATGCAACACACTTGAATGACAAGATCACAGAACGAAAAGCATCTGCATGAATTGAACACATTTGACAGTGTGTTTACTACCCAGGATCTGTGTGTGCTTGCATGTGGGTATGTTGGAAGTATGTTTGTGTATCTACAAGCCACAGAGCGCTATATCTCCTCGGGCAGAGTCTACATGTTTTGGCAGGGTCATCACCTGGGTGTACAAGATTCATGATTCACCTCATTCAAATGACCCAAATAGCTGTTTTTAATCTCACCTCCTTTTCCAATTCTTTCACTATGGGTGGGGAGAAAAAGAAGAGCTATAATGAAAGAAATGCACAACACATTTTGCACAGTTAATGCAACCATACAGGGGCGAGATAATTATTATCATGAGCTCCTTTTCTAACTCATGTGTAATAAGAAAACAGTCTTGTCTGGAATGATAGAGAGTACGAGAAGAGGAGGAAAGTGAGGATGGAGACGAGACTGACACGTAGAGAAAGGAAAATGATGATAAATTGAAAGCCTGGCGAGACGAGTTGTATGAAAGTTAGAGAGTGCGAGAGAGAGAGAGAGGGAGTGAGGAATGTGAGGTGTCAGGAGTTCAGCAGCCTGACAGAGTGTGAGTAAGAGTGCCGAGAGCCAGAGTTAATTACTCAATCAAAATAATGAGCATGGAACATGCCATTTACAGAGGGCAGCCCACAATTAACCTCCTCTCTCCCACTACTCACAGCCGTGAAACACTCAGTGGGGTCGGTATGATACACAAAACAAAAAAAACCTCATTACAGGTACAAAAGTTAACGCGCATATTCACATTTACACTGTTGGAAACCTGCGGTTAAAAATAACACTTTACAATATGACCCAATGCTGTTTTGCTAATTGATCATCAACTTGTAGCATATATTTCTCATTTTTAAGTACTTTAATTAGTTAATTGTAACCATTTTAGAACCAATATAATTTAGCAACTTTTCATACAGTAAAAGACAATCAACAAACCTCTACTTCTAATTTAATATCTTAACAATGAGCGTGTTTACATGCATGTTCATAAACGATTTTGCTAAATAAGTACACAATGTAAACGGCGCTCTTTTATCTGTAAGGCCGTGGTCACACTACACTTTGAGCTCCATTCACTCCTATTCAAACGCATCCAAATGCGGAAGACCGGAAGCGCAAGTTCATGCGAAGAAATCGGCTGGATACAAAAGTTTGAGATGGGGGAATTCTGACCTGAGAATTTGTATGACCAATAGGAGAACAAATTATCACATGCTGACCTCTTGGCTCAATGCAAAGAATACCATTACAAAGTTGTGCATTTTTATTTTTGCAGAAAAGTGAGTAGGTTGCTACATTGCAACATTTTGAATATAACATTATTTGTAATTTGCGATTTTTTACTTATTGAAACCAGAAGCCCTAATGCATGACTTCATATCATATCATGTCCACTGCAGTGTCCAAACAAATTTTGCATGCTTAAAAAGTGGTTTAAACAAACCATTCGGCACATGCAGATTTTTGTCTATTACCCTGATTTTGCATTGCATAAAACACGTAAAACAACTTTAACGACATACTTACTGGCTTATCCAATGTGTGCACGACTGTTTAGGCTATAAAATTAAAAGCAGAAAATGACAAGATGCTTTTGAGTCTCGAGTAAATGTGTCTTTCTTTTTGGTAGTTAACAGCATCTTGGTGTGGATGTAAACAAATTAATTCTCTACTGTTTTTAGGGAGTTACTCAAAAGAAAGTCTTTCTAAAGCTTTAATGGCACTTCAATATACATAAAAAAAATTCACCTGTTTACTGGGAAGCTTTACAAATGGGCTTTTCTTTTTTAAAAGTTACATTTTCAACTCTTTCTTTTTTAAAAGCTCTTTCTCTCTCTTTCCCCTCCGTGGGGCCCAGGGTGGTTCCGCTCAGTCAAAGTCCTTCAGGAAATACCAGAGAGTAGGCCAGGGGAGAATGTACACCCCTCTCTCCCTCTTTATTTTTTCAGTTCTGTTCTCAGTGCAGTACTCTTTCTGTCACTCTCTCTTTCCCTGATCCCTCAGCGAGTCGCATAGTTAAAGAAATGTTCTGGGGGTGGAAGGTAGGACCCCACGTTAAAATGTGCCATGTAACATTAAGAAATGCAGAGTGCAAATAAAAGTGGATGTATATACGTTCATCATGAGAAAAGGCTGATCGGTAAGAGCATAGAATTATTGCAGGTTTGAGCCGCACCTGGAGCTGGGCCAAACTCTTTACAACATCATTCACACTCAACTTTAACAACTCTGACCTATTACACTACCATATCACAGTAAAGCTGTCACATAGAGCAAGCCTCTTAAACCACAGCAACTATAATACCCAGAAAACCCCAAAGACTGCACTACACATAAAGCATCACGACAGACAACAGAGGCTAAAACCCTGCAAAAGGTGGTACACCTGCCATCTACACCCACATAAATCTAAAAACACATGCACATGCCTGCATGTGCGCATAAAAGCACACACACGCATGTTGTTCATGTAAATGAGTTCACAGTTGGCCAAAGCCACTGAACCTGAGCATGAAATAAAATGGATCTTCTATTCAAATTAAAAGCAAAGCTGCAGGTAAGTGATGATGCAGCTGTGTTTTGCATGCTGGTACTATGACGCTCAGCATGGGTCAGATAAGACAGACTCCTGCATTCACGGGGTGAGGGCCTCCATTTGTGTGTGTGTGTTGTTCTCTACAGGATGCTTTTTATCTTGCCCCTGACCTCTGCCACAAAGCAGATAAGATCACCCCATTCTCATCCTTGGAGTAAAAGGTCAAAGCCATCTTTCATTCCAAATGAAACTAAAAAACAAGCATGCACTTATGCATTACATAAACATAGCACACAGATGAGCTATATTTAAAAGTATTAAGAATGTGCATGTGTCAATTATACAATGTACTGATCCATGTGTGAATCAAATAATGTGCCAAGATCGAAACTCGAAGGGTAAATGGCATCTAACTAAATTAAAATAAATCACCGTCTGTCCATTCTCTAAGCATTGGACAGTTTTTTAGTGTTGAATTGTCAAAGTGTGAATAAATGTTTCAACTCTGCTTTTTGCATTCTCATGAAATCCAAGGGAAAAGTGGAAAAGATTAAATACATTACTGTTTGGATTTTGGAAGGATTGCAATTTAAAATGTATTCGATTCTGTGAAGCATGCACACTACCGGCCAAAAGTTTTGAAACACTTCCCTGAATTGTTTCTCATGATCTGAAGACGTATGCTAAAATGTTTGAAATTAGTTTTGTAGACAAAAATATAATTGTGCCACCACATTCATTTATTTCATTATAAAACTAAAATTGTATTAAAAACAAAATGTTTTTGAAATTGATGGCTTGGAAAAATAATATAGAAAAGCAGCCACTAAGTACCCAACATAGATGGGAACTCCTTTAATGCTGTTTAAAAAGCATCCCAGGGTGATACCTCAAGAAGTTGGTGGAGAAAATGACTGCAAATTCTAGGCAAAGGGTGTCTACATTGAAGATGCTAAAATATAACACAGTTTTGTGGATTTTGTTTAGTCACAACATAATTCTCACAGTTTATGTTATTCCATAGTTTTGATGACTTTACTATTATTCTAAAACGTGAAAAAAATTATAATAAAGAATGAGTGCTTCAAAACTTTTGAACGGTAGTGTATGTTGCAGGGCTGTAACTACCATAGACATTAAGAGAGACACATACCCCCAGTATTCAGATTATTAGGTCGACCGATATGATTTTTAATGGTTGATTGCAAAATAAAAACATTTGGTCTCGAGTATATGGTTACATTCTTGTTGAACTACTATAAATATACACAATAGCCCACAAAAAAAGAATGAGTTTACATGCATTTAAATAGATTATAACTACAGAAAAACATCTTTTTAAAAAATCTGACTGAACAAGATACATGCATTTACATGAGATTTGAAATCATCAGGCTATTTTCTGCTTTTGAAGTCAAGTCAACAGTCAAGCGTACAGCACTTGTACACATTGGACAGGCCAGCAAGAACGCCAGTAAAGGTGTTTACATGTAACCTGAAATCGGGAAAGTGGGCAAAAACCTACATGTGCCGATCAGTATATGCTTAAACCATTTAGAACTTTACCCCTATACAGAAAAACTGTTTAAGGTGTTTACATGACCTTACACATTGTTGGCTTATCAAGTATAATTACAGTAAGAACTTGCATGTAAATATGCTTAGTGACAAATTCAAGTCTCTGAGATGTGTGCAATATGTCTTTGAGGTGCTGGAGGAAGCATATTAACATATGTATGTGCAATATAATCCTAATCTTTGATAATCCAGTTAATTCCATCATTATGTGGTCACAATACCTCAGGGTCGACAAGCCTAGAAGTTGATCTGATGAAATACACACATGGTGAACTGTAGTCTGCTGCCTGTGTGTGCTTTGTCTCTCATGATTCTCTCACGCTCATGCATGCTCACACTTACACTTCTGTACTGTACATTCAATTTATATTCTTGGCAGGCAAGTTCTTACCCAAGCAATTTTCAAAGAATGTGTATACAGTATGTTGTGACTACTTCATTTCAGCAGGTAGTTCATACACACTTCATTGCTACTGACTGCTTCATTGCTCAATAATCCTTGTTGTATACGCCACCCCATATTCAATAAAACATTAACAAATTTGGTAAAAATCCAGTTCAACTGCAATTTAGACAAACGACAATGGCATTTGATTATGAAATAATTATTCTTAGTTTGGCTTTTTGAAAAGATGAGCACACAAGTTCAGCAGGGGACGATATTCAAGTCACACATGTAATAAACTGAGTGACTGCTGCAAACGTGTTTGTGTTTTTTTTTTTTTTTTTTTTTCATAAATCAAACCTTTTTTTAGAGGTCTGCTTTCATTATTCCCTTCTCTTTTAAAATGAAAAACGAAAAGAAAAAACAAGGAGGGTTTCCTGGGGACTGTCTGGAAAATAAAAAGTGAAAAAGAAAAAAGCATTTGGCTAATTTTGGTCCTCCTTTCCCAAAGTGCCTCATAAATTTTTTTTAAATCAGCATCTGAAAGAATAAAATGGATGTGCAAAATAGCATTCACTAACAGGCTGAGTGGGACCACAGAGTTCACACAGCGGTCTTCAGCGGCTGTCTCGGGACCACATTCATCAGTTCAAGCCTTCGCTATTAAATCCACTCAATCAGCTAAAAGAGAGATCACTTGGTTTTTATGCGTTCATTATTACACCCAATCCGCTGCGTACTTGTGTGTATAAGTGGGAGAATAAAATAGAGAGAAACAAAAGAATGTCCACTATTTACTTTACAGCCAATTCTCATGCTAGAAATCGTAAAAAGTAACCAAAATTAATCTAATATTTAAGCTTAATTTAAATCTAGGCATTTCAGCACACGCACACACACAAACACACACACAATGTCTCTTTGTCTGTAAGGGAGTAGATGGCGTGTGATAGACAGACAAGGCCAAGTGCGTTACCTGCTTTTCTCATTGTGAAGCTTAAACTATGCATACCTCATGAAGGAATGCGAGTGAGTGTGTCAACTGAAATAGTACATCCAGTGAACGCTAGATACTGGTTATATTTACAGTGAAGCTACAGATGAAATCCCCCCTACACACACACACTTCCGCACAGATACGCTCGCTATGAGATCTCTAAAAGTTATGCAAATGAAGATGGGTGATTTGAGTTTCATCATTTACTCACAATTTACGCACATGCAACCGCAAATTACGTCTGGCATGATAGCCATCACTCATAGCCTTCAAATGTTGATTTTGGGAACGATAATATTGCATAGAGCCATTCATCTAATAGCAGTTTGGGTGTGACGGTTATTTTTTGCATTGTCATGGGATCCTTCTGTCAGATGATTTTTATCTGTCAGTAATTACTTATTCATAAATCATGCAGGTGCTGTCCACCTGGAAACAGATTAGGATTGCTCCAAAACACACCAGTTTATTTGAAAATTAAGGTTTCTTTGGATAGAAATGTATAGCATACTAGATAATCAGCCTGCTCCTTTTTTTCAGGGACTGTAAATGGGTGTGTACTTGTGTATGCATCTCATCCAGTTACTCCCTTTTGGCAATGGAAGTATACTGGCAAACAGGACTAAGAAACATAATTACATATGTGAAATTGAAGCAAGATCAATTTTCTTTGATATTCATTCTGTTTGTGCCAGAAAAACTGTTTTGATTAATTCTAGGCTTAATCCAACAGGTTTGATTAGTTATAAACATGTTCATATGAAGCCTGTGGACAACACATTTGTTAATCTCTCTCCTTCACAGATACACTCATACAGCCTTATACATCTCATAAGTGACCTGCATCTGCACTGACACATCCCAGTCAAAATGTCTCCGGAGTTAATGCAGTGATTTACTTATCACTGAGGTTAAAGGTCAAATTCTCATTTGACCTCTCTGTTGATGGATGACCTGTGTTCAGTTTGTGCCTTAAAGAGTGTGGTTTAAGTATCTTATGCTGATAAGTACCTTATTGCACCTCAAAATTGATATACTTTTTTTAATTTGGCTGAAAAGTCTATATTAAGCTGATTGATTATTAGGGCTGTTAGCAATTAAAAAAAAGAAAGAACAAATTTAAGGAAGATCCCAATATTTTACCACTTGTCATCAGATTACTGTTTTACTTAGAAATTATGCTTTTTTTTTAAAAAGGTACAAAAGCTATTTTACTGTTTTAATTTTAAATAACTTAAACTGAACATGGATTGGATCTCATGAATACATGACAGGCCATAACTTTAAAAGAGCCACAAATAAAAACCATGACGATTGATGTGGGAACTGGGAGCATTTTTTTTTTTTTTGCACTACTAAAACATTTTGTTCTTCTATTTTTGCAGTTTTAAACAGAAGAACTCTGATTTGACATATTTTAAAAGAACATTACAAATTATTATTATGCATATTTAGCATGTTTTACTTTTTCAGATTTCATTTATTTTAGTAGGTGTTTCTTTGTTACACACAGAAAAAAATATATAAAATGTAACCAATTTAAGGAATTAATGATAAACCATTAGTTTTAATTTGGTTAATAACTGACCAATAAGCACAGTTGGCAGATACATTGGTGCATATTTCTATTAGACGTGGATGTAGATGATTTAGACGTGTGCCCCCCCCATTGTTCACATTATACCTACACCAATGGTTTAATGACAGGTTCCATTGTGACAACTTACCCCATATTGTGTGCCAACAGGCAAAGTTTTTACAAAAGATCAACTTGCGTTCAATGAACTGTATTTTTTTCCCATGCAATCACGGTAAAAATGTTCAATAGCTTTTTTAAATAAATAAATAAATAAATAAATAAATGTATATATATATAAATATATAATTCCAAACCTGAGAAATATTTACTGGATTAAAAAGTGTGAGAACTAGCACCGGTCCCCTACATACAGTATATAATACTTTCTGATAATACTGATGTAATGGGATATCATCAATAACCTAGTCCCACAACCAGTTAGTAGTGCAGTACACAAATAACAAGTTTTTGGAGGTCCATCAACACCAATTCTCCCTTAATCCTCTGATCTCACTCATCTGCAGACTCACTCAAACATCTCATTTCTAACCTTTACATGATCCTTTCTTCTCACTGAAAGAGCTTATGCTAAGCATCATGCTGACCCACACTCAGCAAACATGTGTGCGTTAGAAAAAACCTCTGATCTGTCAACGATCATTTAGTGCTCATGTTTTCTTAAAGGATTTACTGCCCTTTCTCATTCCTGAATGACCACCCACACCCACACACACTTTGGTGTGGCTATCCATATGAGGACTCTCCAAAGACATAATTATTTTTACTCGTATGCTGTACAAACTACAGATTCTGTGCCCCAACCCTACCCCTAAACCTAACCCTCACAATAAACTTTCTGCTTTTTTACATTTTCAAAAAAAACATAGTTTAGTGTTTTTAAGCTATTTGAATTATGAGGACACTAGAAATGTCCCCTGGGTAAAAGAAATCCTGGGTTATTTTGTTTCATGTTTCACACAGTTCATACTGTACCCTGGGTTAGGAATTAATCCTGGGTATGTGTACATTTGAATACACCCTGTTTACGGTCTTATGCACATTCACGAGGTCGCTAAAAATGATTGGACAAATACACCTATGCCACCTGTGTTATTAACTGCTTATCAAAGGAACTGTTATCTGTGGAAATGTTGATAAGGAAAATCAGCTCTGCTTAGCTTTCGTCTTCTGAAACATGCTATGAAAACCCATGCGAAAGAATACTGTCTCTTCATCTTGGCAGTTATTGCATTTGCCAACACTGTTCTGTTCTTTACTGGATTCTCTTTTACTGTACAAAGCAATACATATTAAATGAGGTAAGATTTATGACATTATATGACTGGTTGTCTGTCGCCAAGCAACTTTTTGTAACATTCTAACACTGTATAACTTTGGCACCACAGAGCAGGTTTAACCCCACAAAGGCGGTCCTAACATTAATCCGGAGCAGGGTTTTATAACCCAGGGTTAAAAGCGGTGCTAACCCCTAAGTGTTAAATGTTGGGTTAAAAGCAGGGTTTAAAAAGGGTTAAGCACAGTGTGAAAAGCCCTTTGAGAGTATTAAACACATATTAATCTCTTTCAGTCTTTTTGGGCCACCTCAAAGCATTCTGCACAATCTTTTACTCTGACTTTGATTGTGCAGGATGATACAAACACAGTGACTCACCACTTCAGTTGGCCGGTAGTACTTTGGATCAACCTTAACATGGATGGCTCCTGTCTCCTGACAACGGCCCACCTCCTTCTCATCCTTCCCTTCCCACCTGAGAGACAGAGAACAAAAGCTTTCAACGCATTCCTTCATTTTTTTTTTTCTCTGTTGCCCAATCCAGCTGTCTGCATATCTACTACATATTCATGGTATTTATGGAGTATTTGCGTGTTGTTTTGTGGTCTTGTAAAGGCTTTCTGTAAATCAAGACCAGATGGGCCAGATTAACCAGATGTGTTTAAATCTCTACTGGACGTTTATGTGTGCGTGTGCAAGTACTCACACAATGGTTTTGCCCACGTGTTTGAAGGCTCTCTCTACAAACTCCCGTACACTGTGCACCTCTCCTGTCGCTATGACTAAATCTTCAGGCTCCTCCTGTTGAAGCATCAGCCACATAGCCTATAAAAAAAGAGAAAGATAACTATATTATTTCTTAAATATTTTCCATTTCAAAATCACATACAGTGGCCAAAAAATTTGGATGCTTAAGCCACACGTAAAAATGCAAGCAAGTCTACATTATGTAACAAAATATTAAACCAAGTGGCATTAATTTCATAGAAACATTGTGAAAACACATTGTGCAGGCAAAACATTTAACCATTCTTTTTTAATTAGGTTTCAAATGATTAGTTAGGTTTTAAATTATAAATTTGACAATATTTTAGACATATTTTGGTTGTCAAACTTTATAGTTAACGTGATCAGCTACACTTGTGGTTACTCTCATAGGGCACCTACTGTATGTGAAACTTAAGGGGAACTACTGAAAATCACATTTAGACAAGTTAGTTAAAAGCAATTGTAAAAATGTCTAAGAAAAGAGATGTTAGATCTGAGGAAAGGTCTAGCATTAAGTTTTTGCAGATGCCACTTGGTTTCATATTTAGTATGTAATGCAAATGACACAGTGTGTCTTAAAGGACTATTCTGGGTTATTTATAAAAAATAAAAAAAAAGTAAAGTTCAACCGACAGTGTTTGGGGCATTATATTGATTACCAGAAAAAATTTATTTTGACTCACCCCTCCTTTTCTTTAATAAAAGCATGTGCATTTGGCAGATGCTTCTATACAAAGTGATTTGCAGTGAACTTAATACAGGTTGCAATTGGTTGCAATGACAATTTAATGTCAACAAACCCTAAAATGACTAAAAATTATGATTTAAAAAACTTTACAGATCAAATAATACACAAGTTTGAACAAAAGAATGCATGGAAGTGCTTTTATAAATTTATAAGCTTCACATTTCTGCCTTTAAACCCTCCAAAAATTGTCCCCCAATAATTTTTTTGTGGTTATCAACATACAACAAATGCTGTTGATTTAGCTTAACTTGAATTGAGCATGGAACGAGATGATCAAATTACATCATATATGATGATGACATCATATCAAGATGTAAATAAGTTGTTGACATCCTCAGCTTGAGGTGATTCAAGACTGCATTCCTCATTACTAAATTTTAGCATTAAAAAAGCTTTATTTTTTCCAAGTTAATATCGGGTCAAGAATTCAGACGCCACCACATACACAGGACACAGATTTAATCCGGACTCATCTGCACTCAGTAATATGTGCTTTTATTGGGTTATGATCTTACACACCACAACACACCAATCCCTGTTCTGACGTCAACACAAACCCTCATGGGATATCAATTGTGGGAATAAAGCACATAGTTCCCAAGTCCATACAACCACTAAACAAACACACAGATTATATTAACATGGTCAATGGGGTGATCTAGATGAAAAAGAGAGAGAATATCTACAGCTATTTGAAAAATAAAAGGCGAGACACTAAAAGCATGAGCGCATGCCAACAGGTCAATATTGTCACACTCTTTTGTCTTCTTTCTATGCCTGGTTTTAGCTGTCTGTCTGCGACACACACACACACACACACGCTTCAGCATTTAGCCAGTTGGCCAGATAAATCGCCTCATTCCCTTTATAGGACTCCACTCTTTTCTTCTCCTTTGCTTGATGGAGGGATAAAACCCCATCAGCACGTTTTATATGCTGCAGTGGGAACACATGATTTGGCCATCCAGCTCATTCATATTTCACTCCTGCTTCACTCACTCAAACGAGATAACAGGCAGACAGACACAGAGTAAAAACCAAAAAGAAAAATACTGAGAGAACTTCATAGTGCTGTGACTTTGGGCTTTGAATTTCATCAAATGAAACTCTCATAACACACAAGGAAAAACAAACTGCATTTTTAATGTCTGTAGGTTATTAAAGGAGGCTGTTCTACATCATACAACACTAAACAACCACTGTGAAGGATATGGATTGTGTTTGGAGCTCTTCTGATTGATTTTGATTTTCGGACTGAAATTTAGGATTGGATTTCTGTGATGGATTGAACAATGCTGCGTATTCTGATTTAAACTGGTCACGTATGAACATTTATCTAGCTGGCTAACATAAATTAAGTTGTCAAAATTGTTGCAATTATAATAATAAAAAAAAAGTGTAAATTACTGCATTCCATTTAGGTGTACCCCCATTGTATCCAAATGTTCTATTTACAACATGTTTTTTGAGCCATTGTTTGCATGAATGCAGAGGCAAATCTGACAGGTTTAAATTAGTCTTAAGGCAATTTTATTTGTGTACAATGTATTCTATTTACAGTAAATGGGAGTAGCACTTTTTGTTTTATATGTAATGAAAATATCATAATATATATATATATATAAATATATATATACACTACCGTTCAAAAGTTTGGGGTCACTTACTCATTCTTTATTTATTTATTTATTTCACATTTTAGAATAATAGTAGTCAGCAAAACTATGGAATAATAGAAATGGAAATATGGGAATTATTTTGTGACCAAAAAATCCAAAATAAATCCAAAACTATGTAATATTTTAGCATCTTCAAAGTAGTCACCCTTTGCCTAGATTTTGCAGACATGTACTCGTGACATTTTCTCAACCAACTTCTTGAGGAATCACCCCGGGATGCTTTTTAAACAGTATTGAAGGAGTTCCCATCTATGTTGGGCACTTATTGGCTTCTTTTCTTCATATTTTGATCCAAGTCATCCATTTCAAAAACTTTTTTTTTTTTAGGAAATTTTAGATTTGTAATTAAATAAATGTATATGTTTTGGCAGAATAATATTTTGTCTACAAAGTTAATTTCAAACTTTTAAGCATACACCTTCAGATCAAAAGATTTTTAAGATCATGAGAAACATTTCAGACAAGTGACCCCAAACTTTTGAACGGTAGTGTATATATATATATATATAATAAAAATATAACAAATTAATTTATTTTTAATTATTATAATTATTGTTATTTTTTTGTTGTTGTGATGAGGCCAGTGAAAATTTTGGCAGGTCAACACTTGGCCAGCAGAAAAACTGCTGATCCCTGACCAGCCCTAAATATTTCTTATGACTACAAAAGTTATTTTGCAAAATATAACTATATATATTATAGTTTGCAAACCATAATTCCTTACATATTTATGACAGACAGCTGAGGTCATTGCATCACTCGCAACATCATAGTATCTCAAAAACACAAAGATGACCCATAGTGTTTTTGTTCCTCTTATTTTTTTTTTGATGCCTTAATATGAGAAATATTCCATGTATGTATCGATGCATGGAGTTCTGAATAAGGACTTCAGTCATCCGATAAACCTCTGTAAGTCTTCCCCTGAGGTAAAAGTTGTTGTCGCGAAAAGTTTCATACGGTCACGACACCAGCGAGAGACCATCATTCTAACAGTTCTAGAGAAGAAGTGCAAAACTTTTGTATTACTACCCTGTTGCTTTTAATAAAACAAGACAACTTCAAAGTGCAGACCATCTTTGTTCTTTATTTCTGTTGCAGTTCAACCATAAAAAATTGCCATCCCTAATCATACAACCAGCTAATTGATTAGTAACTAAATAACATTTGGAAGTTTTTACCCACATTTGGTGCTCGTGAGTGTTCATTTTTGGAACGGAATATGATATATGACAATCAAAATGCCATGCTGTCTGAGCCGGTTGTGATGAATGCATCAATAGAGAAAGGTCAAAGGTTAAGCTAATGCTTTTAACTTTCTCTAACACAGTTTCTGAGTGATGAAATCAATGGGTGACAGAGGTGTGTGAGAAAGACAGAGAAAACAAGACAGACATACATAGCAAAAGACACAGATGTCAAGTGGAGAGAGGAAATGCAAAATTCTCTGATCTTATTTTAGTCTCTCAGCATTCGTTTTCTCTTTGTTACTCTCCCCCTCTACACACACACACACACACACACACACACACACACACACACACACAGACACACACACACACACGCACACACAAGGGAAATCACTGCAACAGATTCATTGTTGAAACTACCATGCTTGTTTTTACAGTCATTACTATCTGGCAACTTTCTAGATTCATCAGCAAAGGCTTCTGAATTGCAATGTGAATAAGTGCCACTGTAAATACGCAAAAGAAAAAAATATTAGGAACTGAAACTCAGCACTTGCTGTATCGGTCTTAACATCCCTTTCTTTTTTTCCATCCTCTAGTCTCCATTCCTCCATCACTCCTCTCTCCAAGGATCATTAGCACTGTGAGAGACAACTGAGAGGCCAGCAGCTCAACTCCCTTCCCTTTCCTTCCTGTTCACACACACACTTTCCTGGTGTAATGGGAGGGATTGGGACACTCTGGGACTCTTTGGACATTGTGTTTCTCAAAAAAGAAAGAAGATTTTTCTTTGTTTTTAAGGGACTACATGGTTTGGCATCTCATTATATTACTGACCCACAATATCATACTCCTAGGCCTCAAAGCACTTAAAACAGCTTGTTTGATTCTGTTCCTAGATGAATGTGCCTTCTGTGTTGCAGCCCCACACCTCATTGCCTGCCACCCCAAATTAGAACCTCTCCTACTATTGATGTTTTTAACATCTCTTTTCCCTTGCATGTGTACGTGGAAAATTTGAATTTGTTTTCTACTGACATTTGATTTTGTTTTTGTTTTTTTTTGTTTTTACAAAGTTCTACATTATAAATGATATCATTAGCTAAATAATTTAAGTGTAAAGTGTGAACTGAACTTCCTCATTTCTTAGTGTTTGGTTTATAACCCTTTTGATTTAATGACAGCATGCACCTGAGCTGGCACAGGTTTGTGCAAAACCTGTTGATCCATGTTATCCCAGAATGTTCTAAAGAGCATCTTGTGTGCTTCAATGGAAGGAAATCTGATCTTTTATACAAAGGAGTTAACATGGTCAATGTCAAAATGTGCTAACATCTGATTAGCAACCTAGAAATAGTGCAGAATCTTTCAAATAAAGTTTTCTTGTTGTATGTAATAACTTTTCTATGTTTGAAATTTGTTACTATCGTACTACTTTTTTCAGGTTTAGTATTAAATTCCAGATTTCCTATATAGACTTTTGAAACCCACTGTATCTCTCAGTGTCACAGCTTTGACTGATCTTCTTGATCTCATTATAAATCACTTTGGTGCTTTCCAAATAAATGTAACTTGACATCACTAGAAAAGTGACTCAAAGCTGATTCAACCAATTTGGCTTCGACATAAAACACAAACAACTGACACAATGAGACTACATTTAAAGGCACCCTAAAATTCAGAGAAACCCTTTTTTTAGCCTGCCTGCTTTGCCGATTCACTTAGTCCAGCTCTAGGGTTTAGCTTCCTTTAACATCGACCTTACACAAAATCACTCTCTGATCCAAATGAAGACAGAGCGGTCTTTATGTAGATCAGCAAACACACACATACATCTGTTTAGCCAATCACGTTAAACCCCACTGGAAGGGTCAAAGAGGTAGATCAGAATGTGTGGTTCAAGGACAGTTCCCTCCTCCAGTGATTGAGGGAGTGTGTTGCCGTCTCTGAGCTTTTCAAAAACGACACGTAGTTTGTCTTGAATCTGTTTCAGTGTTCCCCCTGCCATCTATCCATGCAAACCAGAGTTTCTGATAAGATATTTTGGTGTTGACCAACGTGTCCAGGAATGAAATGGAAAAAAAATAAATAAATAAAAAATAATCGGGTCATCTAATTTCGGTGTATATTTTGCATTGTAAACGCAATGGACTATTCATAATAATGCAATACAGGCTAATTTATGGCACATTCAAGTCAAATGAATGATAAAAGTTTCTTCACTATAACTACTCTTCATAAAATAAAATAAAAAAATGTAAAAAAAATGTCTGTCATCGAATTGGCAACCAATTAAAAAAAAAAAATTCAACAATGGGGCTAAACTAAACAGCAATTATGTCCAGTGTTTCTCTACAACTTGATTCACATAAGCTTGGTGTCCTTCTCTCCAGAAGACTACAACGCAAGGTTTTAATGCGATTATGAAGTGAGAAGCTTCACTGCGGGCATGCAAGACGGGAATAATGCAGGCTGCTATTGTTAGTGTGCGGGATAGTCGAGGATTAGAACTCCGCTTCGGGAAAGTTTAAACATCTGTGGCAGTGAAGTGCTGTTATCAATGCATGGTATCACACTGTACACTTGTGGAATCAATAAAAGCGGTTGCTGATGCATCATGCTAATATTTTCACTTGACATTGTGTCCAACAATCTTTGAATTTGTCAGAAATTAGGACATTTTAACAGTGTAAAAAAAGTGTAATTACCGGTTAACAGAACCCCTGATACAAACATACTGTATATAAACTTCACATCAAGCCACTGGAGAAGGGAGAGAAGTGTTTAAAATAAAAGCAAGGCAAAATATAGCTGCAAGAAGCGATGACGGGCCCAAGCACATCTTCCCCATTTCAACTCGGTGGCTTTCGGATAATAATGCATGGTGGACACATGCATTTGACATTATTCTAAACAATTTTGAAGCAATTTGAGTAAATATATGAGGACTATTTTAAAGATATTTAAGACTAAACACACATCTCAATTTTGATCTAAATCACACATTGCACACAGAAGATATGAGGCACTTCCCGTTTCCCATTTTTTGACATAAATGATGAAAACACCATTTCATATATCAAAATCTGTTCACAATTTTGCATCTTCAATGTCTTTGCATAATGTTGTCTAAATATGGTGACAGTCTCATGAATCAACAAGGAGTTTTTAAATGTTAAGATATTCAGATAAAAAATTTCTGACTTCCTGTTGGGTGGACCAAATTACTATAATTATTAAAGTTGTCCGCCTTGATGAGAACTATACATTTACCAAGTTTGGTAGGTGAAAATGGCGTGATACAGAGGCTGTCTTATGTGCCAATTTTCAAGGGGGTGCTACAGAACCCCTTGCAACTTTTGCCCAGCACTAATGGCTAACAACTCTGATGTGTGTGCAAAATTTCATGAAAATTTTAAGCATGTCAAGTGCCTCAAAAACTCCCAAATATAGGAAGAAAGGAATAATAACAATGAATGTGTTGCCATGGCAACAGTATTTAAGATATCAAAAATCCCTTTACAAATTTACATCAGCAATGTCTTGACATTATTCTAAAGAATTTTGAAGCAATTAATGTATTTCAAAGACTGTTAAAAGTGATATTCTGCCTGCTGCCAGTTGGTAGTGCTACGACGATGACCCATAATAACCACATAAATGTGATCAGCCCTCATTACCAAACATACAGCTGAATTTTCATTAAAATTACACAATGCACACTATGCACACAGAAAATATAAGGCACTTCCCGTTTGTCATTTTTCACCTCGCCATGGTGACACTGTTCAAAATATAAAAACATCTGTTAGCAATTTAGCATCTTCAATGTCTTTGCATAATACGGTCTACATTTAGAGAAAAATCACATGAATCCCCTAGGAGGATATTCAAAAGTTCATGGTCTGCAATTTTCAAAAATGCACATTCAATCCAAAATATCTAACTTCCTATTGGGCGGAGCTAATGATTGTAATTTTGAAAGTTGTCCAGCTTGATAAGAACAAAATATGTAGCAAGTTTAGTGATCGTAGAAGAAACTGACCCCACCACTTTTGTCAAAAGGTGGCACTACAGAGCTCCCCAGCCATGCCCATATGCTAACTTTTTCCCAGGTCTAATGGCCGACAATTTAAGCATGTCAAGTACCTAAAAAAACTTGTGAATATACCTAAAAAGGAATAATGACATTTAATTTGTTGCCATGGCAACACTATTTAATATATTAAGAATTCCTTCAGATTTTAAAATCTGCACTGTCTTCTTTTTAAGCAAATCAGGTAAACATAAGAGGGATATTTTAAAGTCTGTTAAAAGTGTCATAATTCCTTCCGCCATTTGGTGTCTCTACGACCGTGACCCACAATAGCCACATCAATGTTATCAGCCCGCAATGCCAAAAACACGACTCAATTTTAATGTAAATCACACGATGCACGCAGAAGACATGAGACACTTCCGGTTTCCCTTTTTTTAAAACATTACTTTATTGCATTGCCATGGCATATAAATATGGTCATGGCATATTTTAATATACCATTTGGTACATCAAAAATCTGTTCGCAGTTTAGCATCAATGTATTGGCATGATTTTGCCCACATTTGGCACCTGTAACATGAATCCCCTAGGATGAGTATTTCAAATTCCAGAGCAAGCATTCTTCAAACAATCCAAAATGGCTGAATTCATGTTGGTGGAGTTGGTGCATGTTTTTCCAGAGTGTTCTCTTGTCCATGTGTACAAAGTTGTTATGTTTGATAATTGAGCTCAGAAGATACAGGATAATTCTTTATAGACGACACCCCACAACATATTTGCTTATATTTTTGGAACATTTTGACATATCAAAATTATTTTAACACATTTTTGTCAGGAGGGTCTGTAGATTATGTGTAACAACTTTCATACGAATCTGACAAACAGCCTGGGACAAGATCTAAAAAGTATGTTTTTCAAATAAATCCAAGTCGTAGAAATAAATTGTTCCAGAAATTAAAATTCATAATACCATATAATTTTGGGGCACTAATGGATTCAGAAAAGCTTAAGAATTGTATTCTAGTCTATTAGGTTCTGGAGATATCAGCAAAAACATGAATTAGGTCATTATAGCACCACCGTGTGGCCGATTGTCAAAAAATGTGATAGCGGCTCCGTGTAGATACCCTGCTTAAGTCATTTCCATATCCCTCGGCCATTTATAAGGTGTGGAAATTATATTAGCGGCCATTTTTGTTATTTTGTTGAATAGATTCTTTTAAGAATATGTTAGCATTTGAACCAAAGAAGATGCATATTTAATTTGAACTTTGTCGCTCAAACGGGCAAAATGGTAATCAAAGTTTTTAAGTTGCAGTGCCCCCTAGGGGTGGAATTATACGAAACCTTGCTGCCATTTTCTAAATGTCCTGTTGATTTTGTGTATCGAGTTTGGATATGCTTGGAGTTTGCATTGAGTAGATATTGATCAATTACTGAAATCGTGTTGAACTGAAGGAATTTTACAGTAAATATCTTTGTAACGATTTGACGTATTAAATTTTTTTTAAAATATTTTTGTCAGGAGGTTCTGTAGATGATGTACGGCAAATTTTGTCCCGACTAACGGTCAAGGAGAAGTTCGAAAAAGTAGGTTTTTCAAAAAATACAAAATGGCGGAAAACAGTTATAGACAGAAATTAAATCAGAAATCTACATTTTGAAGAGCTTGACTCAAGGAATCAAAGGAAAATGTGTAATTTGAATAGATAATTGTGATTCTAGCTCTTATGGATCCAGAGAGAGGAGTCAAAATGTTAAAGTGTTTATTATAGGGCCACCTAAGTCAGATGGGTGTGTGTGTTTGTGCGCCTGAGTAGTGTAGAGGATTTGGGATCATCCTGCCAAGTTTGGTGTTTCCACGATTTACGGACTCTGACGCCCAGACACTTTTACAGCAGAAAAAAAATATAAGAATAAGAAAAAGAAGAAAATCAGTACAATTACAAAAGGGTTCCAGCACCTTTGGTGCATGGCCCCCCTAATAATAATAATCCTTAGAAGAACAATAGACCCTTCACACTTTCAGTGCTTGGACCCTAATAATAATAATAATCCTTAGAAGAACAATAGGGCCTACACACTGAAAGTGTGAAGGGCCCTAAAAAGAAAACAAAGGTTTAACTGTGATGACATCCTCTTCTTGGCTTAAATGCCTCTTGTGTGTCTGTATTTCCCCACAGGCTTTTGAGTATGACATATCTTTCAATTCAGTATACTCAATTCAGTATAATCTACAGTATACTAATAATATATATGTATATATATTCACGCTACCAGTCAGAAGTCTTGTATTTAAAAGCTTGAGATTATTTGTAGACAAATATCTAAATTGACATAGGTTGACTACTTTTATTAGAAGATTAAATTATATTTGTTCAACAATTTTTGATAACTACATAATTCCCATTTGTGTTTTTTATTTTCATCATTTTGATTTATTAAAAATTTTGGAAAATAGTAAAGAATGGGTAGGTGTTCAATGTTTACAAACTTTTAAATGTTAACTTAAGATGGTCAACTCTACTTATAATAGCTAAGTGTGTTTCTTAATATATGTGTAATGGTACCTGACTGTTCAGAAGAAAAACAAATAATAAAACCCACAAAAATAATAATGAAATAAAAAATGTAAATAAACTATAAAAAAAAAAAAAAACCCTAATACTGTTTTGGAAATGGCCTAATTTTCCCTGTTATATTACTGATAAAATTTTTTTATTAAAATACGTTGCTAAGAATGTCATCATCTCTCTTTAAAACACCAGACCGAGGTCTGCTGGACTGTTACATTTTGGCTGTTTACATTTTGTTTAGTTTGTTAGTCTGCTATAAACCGACTGGCAGTTTTTCTCTGTAACATTGAACACATGCTTAAACTCAACAAAAAACACATTTACAATTGCAACACAAAGAATTAAAAAAAATGTGCAACACATCCAGAAATCCTTACATAAAAAACGTCTAAGTCTATCAGGTTGATTTTGCCCTGTAATAATAAAACTATTCATAACTATCCACCGCACGCAATGTACGAACGCACGCACGCACACACACACACCCTGGAACTGACTCTATAGCTC
The DNA here is from genome assembly GCA_032164185.1 of Moxostoma hubbsi. Taxonomy (NCBI): domain Eukaryota; kingdom Metazoa; phylum Chordata; class Actinopteri; order Cypriniformes; family Catostomidae; genus Moxostoma; species Moxostoma hubbsi. The sequence continues at coordinate 23,565,953 of JAVLUX010000031.1, forward strand.
CAGGAGTCATTGGTTTAGAAGGGTGCCTGTTTTTAAAAGCCCATTTTTATTTTTGGAGCTGCTGAAAGTTTAAATACTCCCCTCTACCCACCACAACACACAGAGACGGAGTCTTTTTTTGCAAGGAGCACAGAAGTACTCTGTTTAAGGCAGGTGGTTTGAATTAGGCAGTGAGACAGGCTGTCATATGGTGACACTTGCTCACACACACATACATGGAAAGAGAAAGAGAGAGAGAGAGAGAGAGAGAGAGAGAGAGAGAGAGAGAGAGAGACGGCAGACAAAGTGAGAGAGAGAGAGAGAGAGAGAGAGAGAGAGAGAGAGAGAGAGAGAGAGAAAGAATTGGTGACTAAATGACTGAGTGAGAGAGAAGTCGAAAGAGTGCTTTTGACTGTGGATCACCTGGTTAATTTATTATTGTTATTCTTAAAAATGGACTTGTCCATTGAGTTCATGTTACTACAACTGCCACAAAAAACACAATAGACACAGCAGCTATACAGAGTGTTTACCAATACAGTATCGGTTCAATGGGCAATGACAATTTAATCAGAATGTCTCTTTAAGACACACTGTCCTCACTACTAAAGGACTTTATTCTAGAGTAATATACACATACAGTGGCACTCAAAACTAATTGGACACACAATTCAATAAGTGTCATTGCACTTAGTGGGTGTAACGTTTCATTAGCTTTCTCGATGTATTGAATAAAAATCCTGCTGATTCATGTACGCTAAACTTGATATCGTAAATCATTTGCATTGACCGATAAACGATTCCAATTTTTAACAAATGTAATAAATTGCTATTCAACCTGAATTGCCCTGAATCTGCTAAAATACCTTTTGCATCTAATAAAAAAACAGATCAGAATGATTCACTGCCAATCCAATGATTCAAGAAATAAAATAAGGAATTTCTAAATTTATTCTAAAAAATATAATATATGAAAAAAACATTTATTAAATAAATATAGCATAAACACACTTTTCAAACTAAACATTTTTACAATAGGTATATATAGTGTTCAAAATGAAGGCAAAAATTATTGGACAAAAAGGAAGAAATGGAGCACAAATGTTGTGCTCAGTGATGTCATTCAGTTTATGGTGACTTCAAGCTTCAAAAGAACACAAAAGTATAATTCAGAAGTCTTAATAAATTATTCCATGAGAATCATGATTGTTATGAAAGCATACGATAAGGTTTGGTGAGAAACAAAATGAAATCTAATGTATTATTTAGTGAAACTGTTGACAAACTGTTGATATCCCATGAAGAGAACAGAACTTACTAAACATGTCTGAAGAGTTTGTAGTAGAAGAATGTATGCATTTCTCTGCCCAGCCTTTTTTTTTTTTTTAAAGGAGTACACGGAAATCAAACACACATTCCCACTGTGTACTAACCTGATGGCAAATTGCATGCGATAAAAAGTATCTTTTCTATTTCTATCAGAGTTTTTGTGTACCGTGATGAGCGACGGTACATTATATCGATTGCTTGTTTTCCATTTTTGTCATTGAGCCGTGTAACGGCAGGTAACTGTTAAGCTAGCATCTCATGAGCCGAGTGAAAAACCTCTTGATTTTGGCAGAGAATGTTACACCTACCGAATGTTTTAGAGGAGGTCTCACTGTCAGGTCTGTCAAAAAAGCTCACCGGTAAGAAATGGAAAAATGTTACAGACATTTCTGCCTACTCCAACTCTTCTCTTTGATTGAGGACTCCAAAAAAATAAAGCTGGGCATATAAATGCCTCTATTCTTCAACTGCAAACTCTTCAGACATGTTTAGTAAGTTCTATTCTTTTTTTTGTGCAGCTGTGCTCTTGTGTCACTATCGCTGTGGCGGACCCGTTTTTAGATAAACAAATAAATGTGTTGCTTGAACACTCGATGTCGCTAGAGGTTGCGTGAACTGTTGCTCTCGTTCCCGATCATAAACGTGCAGATCAACGGTTGGTTAACAGTTCCACTCAATACATTCGATTTTGGTTTGTTTCTCACCAAATCTCACAATCATGAGTTTAATGGAATAATTTTATTTAATAATTTATTATTGATGAACTACACTTGTGGTCACACGTCTAGGGCCCCTATGTGAACCCGAGGGGAAATGACTTCATAAACAAAAATCATCTTGACACCACTTGCTTTAAAGTCAGTGAAAAAAATGACTCAGAAAGGTGAAGTAAGGTCTAAGAAAAGGTCTAGCACCATTTGTATCTAGTAATTCAATAAAAGTTTTTAGAGGACATTGTAGATCAGCGAAACGACTGACGAGAGACGGGATTAGAGAAGAATCTATGTTTTAATCTGATGGAAGATAAAAAACTGTTGAAGTTTATTGACTGTAACTTGTATACATCTAGACACTAAAATGTGTGTGTGTGAGACAGAGAGAGAAAGAGAGGGAACGCAGTCAAGATGGTTATCAGGGCCGTTTAGCCCCTCGTTGAGAGCAGATTGGTTACAAATTGGAAAATGAGGAACAGGTGTGTGAGCTGAAACACACTCACATAAACAACCTTTAAACAAAAACTAAAAATACTTTACTAAACAAATATTCAAACAATACAATATAACAAATTCAATAAATATACAATAAATCACACAAACCTCTACTCAACTTTAACATCTCATTTATTACTCAAATATAAATTAAATTCAACTAACAAATAATAGAATTCATAAAATATAAAAAATAAATAAATAATCTAATATTAATAATAACAATAAATATCATTATCAAAATATACCTAAAAATAATAACAAAATTATAAACAATATTAAAAAAAAAATAAAATACAACATAAAAATAAATAAAATAAAACATAAAATATAAGTAAAAAAATTTAAAAAAAAAAAAAATAAAAATAACATATAAATAAATAAATAATTAAATAATTACTAAAATAAATAATTATAATAATAATAAAAAAACTAAAATAAACAAAATAAAATAAACATCCCTTTTAACAGCACACACAACTTTACAACCACAGAATTTCTGAAAGCGGGAAAACAGAAGAGTTCAACAGTGCCTTCTATAAATGTTCGCAATAAACATACAGATGTGACGTCACATGGACACACACACACTCTCTCTTCTGCTGACTGTTTCACAGGTGGCATTCATTTGTGTGGCCATATAAAATTAAAGGTCAAGCTGTAACAATGATGGAATTTTCGTACATATTAAGACTCTTTAATTGTATTTATGTAAGTGTGAGAAGATAGAATGAACATTTATGTGGCAAGAGACGGCAGTAAAGTTGTTTACATGCAGAGCGAAATCGGGCTAATGGGCAAAAATCAGAGTGCACCGATCCATTTTTGCAACATTTCATGATCTTTCCCCAGTAAAAGAACATAGTTTAGGTGATTACACTTTCTCGGGTTATTAAGCATAATCGGTGTAAGATTGTGTCATAAACACAGATGTGCTGTTGAATGATGAAAAACAGAGAGAGAACAGACATAGAATGTCAGAATATGGAGTAACACATTTTATGACGCATGTATGTTTAATGCATTATAAAATAGTTTCTTAAAGCCTTCTAATACACATTGCAACCCGTTATATCATTTAATAAATGTTTCCAACCACAGTTCTAATAAATTATAGTACCTACCAATTCATGGTTACACATTCAAAGAATATATTGTATTATAACTAGTTCTGTCAGTCGATTAAACTTTTTAATCATGAATAATTGTATAATTTTCCGTAGTTATTCTCAATCAAATCGCAGATTTTTTAAAGTGCTGAAATTTGACTTAATTAGGAAAGAAAACAAATTAATATGAAACAATATAATGCTTTATCAACATTTTTCAAACGAAGACTTCCACCGTATAAAGACAGAAATGCCCTAAAATAGCACAGATTGAAGTAACATTAAACATTTCCCAAAGTCTAAGCGGGAGTTTGACTAATTGAAATTAACTAGTCTCTCCATATGTTGCATATTCATTGCAATGGGCATAAAATCCTCCTCAATATTAATCTGCTTGTAGACTGTGGCTATCTTCTTTCCTACAGCAATTGTGAAGCCACGTTCATGATTCGTGTCAGGGTATCAGCGCCAGAGTCAAGCACCGCTTTGAACACTACATGAAAAGCGTTTGTAGACAAAAACATCTCGTTCTATAGTTTAGTGATAGTTAAGACTTGGCATGCTTCTGTGGTAATTAAAATTTGGCTTACTTAGGCTGAAGAGGAAAAAAAAAAAAAAAAGAAAAAAAAAAACTTGATTTGTCACAAATTCCATCTAGGCTTTTTTGAACAAAGAATAGCATTAAATGCTCCTTTCCCCCATCATATTATCACTGACATTGTATACATTTTGTGTTTGTTTGTGTAATGACTATGGGCGGACACATTGCAAGGGTTCTGACCCTTCCAGCCAGTGTTTATGCTAGTTTATTCTGTATTAACAGTAAATGCGTTGATTGGGATTAAGAAAAATTAACATATTAAACTTTTTAAAGTAATCGCATGTCTTAATGTGTTCATTTTGACAGCTCTAATTATAATAAATGAAATCTGGTCCTGTAAATGTGTTATAACGCATAATACTCTTTATAATAAAGGTATAACCATGAATAGATAGTACTATGTATTATAAAACAATTATTAGAATCGATTCTTATGTGCATTCTAAGACATCCATAAATGGATTATAATACCAACGTATTGCATTATGTAGGATTCATAAAGTGTTAACAAATATTGATATGCTAAAAATCACACGTTTATTTGATGACTATAGATGGAGAACAGTTACTTAAACAAATCTACCATTTATGAACCTTGTACTGTGTTAAAAAAATTATATTGCAATGCATCTCGTGCACACTTTGCTCAAATTTTTGTCATTTTAGCCTTATAGAATAAAATTGCTTCCGGGAAAGAACAAAAACTGAACATAAATGGGGATCTAGTGCTGTCAGTCAAACTAGATCCACTCTGAAACTAAATCCAGCCTAAAAAAGATCAAACAGAGTCCAGAACGTGACATACAAACTAAATATTACCTTATAAACTGTTGTGTGGGTGCCTAGGTGTGTATTAAGTCAAGTTTATTTCTAAAGCACATTTAAAAACAACTAGGGTTGACCAAAGTGCTGTACAATGGCATCTTAAAAAGATAATAATAAAGCATAAAAGAGGGAGACACAGTCACATCATGGCATAGAATTATGGTAAATTATAGGCAGAGGAAAATAAATATGTTTTAAGCATGGATGTAAAAGCTGACAGGGAAGGAGCAGTTGTGAGAGGTGCTGGCAGGTTGTTCCAAAGCATTCTCAATCACCTGTGTGATTCAACCTGGTTCTAGGAACAGACAGAAGGTCTGGAGGATTGATTATGCGAGCGCAGGAAATCAGAGATATATTGAGGTGCCTGGTTGTTCAGAGATTTATATACAAATAATAAAACCTTAACATCGATTTGGAATCTGACAGGCAACCAGTGCAAAGAGATCAAGATGGGAGTAACGTGTTCATGTTTTACGACTGCCCTTTAACCTGTTGATACGCACCCCCTATTTGAGCACAAACCATGAAAATGACATACCTGAACTGAAATGGTTGTATTTACTGGACCCTTTGGAGTATGGACACAGTTGGAGTATCTTTTGAAAGAAGACACTTTGGGCTTCATTTCCCAAGTTTCCTGAATTAATACATGTTGTTATTTTTTAAAGTTAGAGAAGCTGAATTTTATAGTAATGGAAATATTTTGTGCTGAACATGTTTTTATAATCTAAAAAAAAAAACAATAACAAAAGTGCCAAGACAACCCAGAAATACAATGTTCTGAAAGCCACAAGTCTAAAAGAAGTTACGTTTCAAATTTAACAAAACATTTGGTTCCTGCAAGTTCTCTGTAAAATCGCTGCTGGTATACAAAGTAAAATTAAGTCTCCACCTTTCAAGACGACACATAATCTGACGGCACTTCCTGACTATTAGGAATAAAACTACACTGCATTTTTAAAAATAGACTTGAGACAGGCTCATTTATAAGACTCTAATTTATAAGCTAATACATAGTTTTACAACATGAATGCTGCTCAGATTGCATAGTCTGTTGAAAAACGATGACGAAGTGTATTTCTTTCAGGCGAGATCTCATGTAAACAATGGAGAATATATCAACATTTCTCAGATTTTTCTCTTTTATGGGCAAAAAGTGCTATTGGATGTTTTCAATGAATGCTTGTCATGGAAAACTGACCCAAGTGTGGCGAACTGGATTCATCTGGCGATCGCGTTTTCATTCGCACAAAGGTTTGAAGCCCCGTTTTGATATTGCATGTTTTCATTTGTACTCCTGGCACAAATAACTAAGTTTCTGGAGCATTGCTATCATGAAACCGAGATCAGATATCAATGTTGAACCCTTAGACCTTTGAAAAGATGTATAATTAGTTAACAGTAATTACATTTATAGACGGTAAATTATATATTAAATGCAAGCAGAGTGATGTCACCACCGCATGCGGGCGAATTACACATCAACAGGTTAAAAGTTGAGCCGCAGCATTTTGGACTATTTGTATGCGAGAAAGTGATGATTGGTGCGCACCAGAATATAGGGAGTTAAAGTAGTCTAGGCACAAAGAATCAATATTTCAAATGGTTTGCTCAAAAGAAAAGGTTTCGTTTTTGATAAGCGACGTAGGTTAGAGCTATGGAGCGAGATAACCTAGTTATTCACATATTTAGTCTCATTCGGTCCAAACAAAATCATTTCAGTTTTATTCTCATTTAGGTCCAGGAAATTATTAGTCAACCAGGTTTTTAAACCAATAAAACCTTGAATTACAAAAAGGATCATAGCAAGTTGGCACGTGTCTACTTGATTTTGATTACATGAATGTACGGTAGTGTGTGCGCGCGGGTATTAATCTCTGCAGCCTTAATAAAAGCACAAAACAAATGTTCATCTGAACACAATTCCACCCCCCAAATACACAGAGACTGTATAATCATCTCACTTTAACAACAATCAGGCTTACACAAACACCAGCACACAACCACACACAATCAAACGTTTAATCTACAGATTAGCAGTGATATTCCCAACACAAAGGAAGCGCTCTAAAAGGAAGTGAGAGGAGGAGAGAAAGAATGAAAGGTGTTGCTTTCAGGTGTTTACAGCAGCGTTATGCAGGTAGAGAGGGAGCCAGTTCCTGCCCAACATTTGAAAGCGACTCATAAGAGGCCAAAACACGTCACCAACCAATAAACTGTCAAATTCATCATCCATGGTTTTGTTTGAGGAATAAGGAAGGGAGGACAAAAGACTCGTCAGTGTTTTGCGCTTGGCCTGAGGTGCTGGCAGCGATGAAGGTATGTGCAGAATGTGCTGTTTTGATAACTGTTAAGATCAGCACCGCGGCCACAAGCCTGATCCAATGATACCAGTTTGTTTAATTCAGCTTTAATCTGCAGCGGTTCTAATAGCGATGGAAAGAGATCTGATTGCAGTCGAGAAGGAGGGGTGGGGTTAGACACCCATTCCAGGATGATTTAACCTCTAGTCATTCCATTTCAAATACACAGCTTAAAACCTAATTAAAACCTTATTAGCCAGGTAAAAAGAGCTAGAGTCAAATAAGGCATGCACGCACACATATATTGCTGCTGCTGCTCTGGACTCCTGCAGACTCCAATGAAATTGGAGAACTAAAAAGAAACAAAACAAACCATAAGAAAGAGCTCTTCTCTGGAGATGTTTTTGTAAAATATGCTGACAATTCCCAGGGTCACCCAGACCACCTCTGAGATCCATCACATGTGTATATTAAAACGTTCAACAGTGAAAGTGAGTCATCAAGGAAATTTTGTGGTGTTTATGTGAATGTAGCGGCTTCATGTACGCGTGTGTTTGCAGACCACAAGGAACATATTTCACTCCAGTTCATAATTCTGTGATATTCAGCAGTTTTTAAAAAGGCGTTTTCAACAAATTATGACAAAGACATTGATGAAAATGTGTGATGTTTTTTGTGTGTGTGGGTTTGGTGGCATCTGACTGTTTAAACCAAACGGACATAATCAAAGAGTAATAATCAAATGGCTGTTAACCATTACAACAGATAATCATCACTGTCAAACACACACCATTATACTAAACTGCTCAAGGTTATTACTGAAAATGTGTGTATGTGTGTTTGCGTCCAATGAATAGCAGTTTAAAACTATGAAAACCAGGGATGCACTCAACTAGAAATTTTGGCTGATACAAAAGCTGATATTTATGTATGTTACGGCCATTAACCAAAATGATGGCCGACATTATAATTCTACAATGTTTTGTCAGTTTTTAAACAAAAAAATACCATTTCACACTAAGTGAAATCACATGCATCAAAACCAGATAATATATAATAGAAAAGATGGACGTGTGGTGTGTTGTACTTTTTTTCATAAATAATTTGTAAAAAAAAAAAAAAAAAAAATTTTTAAAATAAGATCTAATATTATAAACTTCCAATATCAACCTAAACATACTCAAAAATCTAAAAATCAAGAATAAAATCTCCTAATTAAAGTAAGACCAAATCATACGGTTACAGAGTTACCGATACATTGTCCACCCATAGTGAAGAAACGTTTGAGTGAAATTAAATGTATGTTTAGGTAGTGTGGCAAGAATGCAGAGTTTAACTTGACTCTCCACTTTTATAGAGATGTTGGTCAAAAAAGCTGGGATTCAGTTATATATGTGTATCTCACAAGCTAATGCAAGCCTCACAAAATTAAATATTTCTTTTTGTTTTTAAATAGCAATGTAAAAGAATTGATTTTATCTTTGCATGCAATTAAAACATTTTTAAAGTCCACAGGTACCACCACAATGTTTAAAAAAAGTCTGCCAAAAAAAGAATAAACTACTTCTAGCCTTATTTGAAATCTTTAACTAACATAAATGAATAAAAAAATAATTGTTACTGACAAATAACCACTGAAATTCTTTAAGAGACGAATGTTTGCCCCAGTGTTGAAAGCCTGTTAATCCAACAGGAGCGCAGCTGAAATGTTCAGATACTATGGAGCCATTTAAATGCGCATTCCTGCCTTGACAAACATCCATCCTAACAATCTGAACACACAGAGAGGAAATACCATACCTAACAACACAGAAACATACACATGATTTCAAATACAAACCCACTGCTCTCTATTCAGAGAGAGAGACATAAAACAAACATATTCAATGAAACATTCAACCACACAAACACACAGCTACATTCATGTACACATACTCAGACATACAGACTTTGGTTAGAAATATATGAAGTTAAAATGAAATGCATTTTTTTCATATTGGATTTGAAGGCCGTTAAATTAGAATCATATGTTGAACCTGCAGGGAGGTGTGTGAGTCAGACACTGTGTGTGTGTGTGTGTGTGTGTGTGTGTGTGTGTGTGTGTGTGTGTGTACGGTAGGAGGAGAAATACCAGACTGTATGCATGGAAGAGGCTATAGATCACGAGCGTGATGTTGTGTGTGTGATTCTTCAACACCTGTACTGCATAAATTCTGAGCTACGGCAGCAGTAAAACACTATTCTAATAACCAAGAGCGAGTCAGCTACTGTAAAGAATATAACAAGACCCAGCTGTGTGCGTGTAGTATGTACAGACTTTTGGCATTCCCCACATGGTTTGTGTGATCAGGTTTTGATTGCATTTGGCTGGATGAGGCTCAAATGAGGCAAATTACTTTTTGATTAAACAAAGAAAAAAAAAAAAGGGCAAGAACATAAAGAACAAACGAGTGATGGAGAAATCATGATGATTCGGATGGTAATGATAATAAAACAACAAGGTTAAGATGTAATAAATCCACAAAATGTTTAGACCAAAAAAGCCAAAATTTTATATTTGAAAACAGAGATGACAATTATTTATTTGCAAATAATGATATACTCCATCTAAACCGCTTTTAAACCACATTTTGCTCATTCTTTTATAACACATCGATTTTTTATGACCTTATAGGAATTGAGAAAATACATGGAACATTTGTACTTTTTAAAAAGTAATTTGTGACACTGCAAAACTATTTAAAATAAACATACATTCAACCTAAAATCTTGATTTCAAAAACATCTTGTACCTCAACTACCCATATACTGTATAGCTGCACAGATCTCTAGATAATATATTCACACAAACACTCACACTTTTGTTCTAAATGACCTCTCCTCTTATTTAAAACCAGCACTTCCTGTAGAGACAGGAAGCACTCACTCAGTCAAACAGCCAGTCTCTACTGATTTCCTGAGATATAAACAGAGGAACCATTCAGGCCATTTTACCGAATGTTCAAAAAAAAATGCACTCAATCACACTTTCACACAATAATGAAGTGTATAGGTGTGACAGCACTGCTGTCAAACAGCAATTCAATAAGTTCTTGTGTTTCTTAAAAATCAGCATCCAAAAGTAGGGCATATTACAGAACACACACACCTCATGCCATATCTGACAATGTCCAGATTACGTGTTTATATGAGAGAGAATATTCATATGAACCTATGCTTTGGCAGTTCAAATTTAATATAATAAGATGTTAAATTAGTACAGCAGAGATGATTGAAAGAGAAATAATGTGTGTGTGTTACCAAAACCAAAGATTTTTTTATTCTTAAGTAAAATAGAGGTTCTTTAACCTGCACTGTGTGAATTTACAAGTATTTAGGAATCCCGACACCCACCGAAGCAAGCACGCACGCACAAACACACACAGGTCAGGTTTAATGGGCAGAGCAGCGTTTGACCTCTCACCTCTTAAGCAGAAAGTTTGACCATTAAACAGTCCCTCCAAGCCTATTATCCAATCAAACACATCAGTGCTCACATCTGGAAGCTGCATAAGTGTATGTAACGTAAGAGTGCAGAGATGATTAATGCTGGGGGTGCAGGGCAGACTGCAGTGCCATTAAGATGTTTCAAAGTGACATGAAAAAGTGCTCCAGTTTCACTGGCTCCACCAGACCCTTCAAAAACTGTCAACTGTACTGTGTGTCATGGCGAGTGTGTGTGGATAAGCATTTCATTTAACTTTAGCATGTGTTCTGCATTCGTTCACATGTGTACAGGTGAAATACAAAAAGAGATTATGAAATAAAATTACACAAAAGAGAATACAATAAGATAGACAGACAGATAATACATAACCCTTTTTTGTGAGGACTACAATAGCTTTGTGCAATAAAAGTAGAGAAAGACAGATTAGATCAAACAGACAGACAGGGAGATTAAATAAAGTGAGACAGACCGATTAGATGAGATCTACACACAAATGAGATCAGACAGACAGACAGATGAAATGAGACAGACAGATAGCTTAGCTGAGGCAAACAGACAGACTGATTAGATCAGACAGACAGACAGACTAGATGAAACAGCCAAACAGACAGACTAGATGAAACAGACAGACAGACAGACTAGATGAAACAGCCAAACAGATTACATAAAGTGAAACAGACAGACAGATTAGACAAGAGACAGACAGACGACAGACAGACAGACAAGACGAGAGAGACAGACAGATTAGATGAGAGAGAGACAGACAGACAGACTAGATGAGACAGACAGACAGACAGATTAGATGGGAGAGAGACAGACAGACAGATCAGAGAGACAGACAGACAGACAGACAGATCAGATCAGAGAGACAGACAGATAGACAGATATATTAGATGAAAGACAGACGGACAGATTAGATGAGACAGATGAACAGATTAGATGAGACAGTTAGACAGACAAATTAGATTTGATGAGACAGATCAGGAGAGAGAGACAGATTAGACAGACAGATGCACGCACAAACACACTGTAGATATACTAGCCTAGTTATACAAGGCTTCCTTAAAACACTACCCATTGACTACTCCCTTTTGAAAATGTGTTATTTTGTTCATCTCATATAGGTTGTGCAAAATTAAGCTGCAAATGTTTGAATGTGCATGTATCCGTGTTTGAACACAGGAATTCAAGAGTTTGTGCATAGCTCAGATTGGGTTCTCTGGGTAGGCCCGTATTTGTGATTCCTCTTATTTAAGACAAATGTAAAAGGCAAGAGACAAACAGTGGTGCACCTGTGAAATGTGCCCCCAGGGAAACACATGACTCTTCAACAATTTCCTGGCCCTGAGGGAGGGGCAAAGCAGAAACAGATGAGGAGGTGACTGGATAGGCCGGGTCAGACTGGGCTGGATAACGATATTGCGTGTGTGCAAACTGCGCATGCCGCACAGCAAGGTCATCATGTTCACTTCCAAAGCAACTCAACGAAGACTACTGAACCCAGATGTACAACAAACTCCTATCAATCTAGACTCACAAAGACAGACAAAAAGGTAACGAAAGGTGAAAAGACAGGCTCCTGAAAGCATCATTTAAAACATGTCAGTTAGGAGTGTGTGATGCTCCATTAGATGCAGTGGATGAGAAGTAAAAAAACTCATTAAGTCACTTATCACCTCCTTACATACACACACGGGCACTCAAAGGATGGCCAGTTACATTAGTCTGTAGTCACCATAGGGATGCTTTGGAGATCTCAAGGCGGGCACACTGACAGACATATAGCAGGTCATGATATTACCCACATGTCTAAACACACGTGCACACACAAATACACACACAGCATGCCGGGGCTCCACTAATCTCCATGCTCCTCCATAACGCTATAGTTTGATGGTCATCTCTGTCCATCACACGGTCAGATATTTGGGTAAATAATGAACGTGGCCGTATATCGCTATGGAAACTCTATTCTTTGCTAAATCTTTTCTGTCATCACACAGACTACCATGGCTGACTGATGACCCAACAGCAGGCAATGTAAAAATGTACAACACAACACAACACAACACACACCCACACACTCACACTCACACTCACACTCAAAGGGGAAAGTTGAGCTCTGCTGTTTAGGTGAGTGTGGGTTGATTGGTGGGGAGCTACTAGGGGATTTATTACATTTTATATTTGTTTAGCAGATTATAGAACAAGCACACGGTCTTTATCATCCCACAGGCTAGGTAACACAAAACAAAATGCTCTTTATTGCAGGAAAGTGGCATACATAGGCTCTAAACACACACAAACGCATACGGTTACAGTTCATTATGTCAAGTCTGTCATAGCTCTCTGTATATACAAAAAACAAACCAACAAAAAAAAAAAACAACTGTTGAGGCCGCTGCCATTAAAGGGATAGTTCAGCCATCATTTACTCACCCTCATGTCATCCCAGATGTGCATGACTTTCTTCTGCAGAACATAAATGAAGATTTTTAGAAGAATATCTCAGCTATGTTGCTCCATACAATGCAAGTGGTCAAAACTTTGAAGGTCCAAAAAGCATATAAAAGCTGCATAAAAGTAATCCGTAAGACACCAGTGGTTAAATCCATGTATTCAGTTGCGATATGATAGGTGTGGGTGAGAAACAGATTAATATTCATGTCCTTTTTATGATTAAGTATTTTCAATATTTAAGTTCTTTTTCATATTGCTTCTGATGATATGTATTTAACCACTTCTTATGGAGTCTTATGGATTACATTTATGCAGCCTTTATATGCTTTTTGGTCCTTCAAAGTTTTGGTCACCGTTCACTTGTATTGTATGGATCTACAGAGATAAAATATTCTTCTAAAAATTTTCTTTTGTGAACAGCAGAAGAGGGTCATACACATCTGGGATGGCATGAGCGTGAGTAAATGATGAGAGAATTTTCATTTTTGGGTGAACCGCCACTTTAAGGTAGTTTAAACATTTTTTTGTTTGATATGCCATGTTATTATAGCTGCTCTAACCTGGTGCACATTATGTGTTCTTCTACATCTTGCAAGAACATATAAATGTGAATTAATTTCATTTTTATGTATCATGCTGTCATCAACAATAAAGCTGCACATGGTCCGTTTTGCCGTTATGAATGCTGAAATAACAATATCAGAGGATGAAAAAAGCTCCTAAGTAGAATCTCGATTACAGTAACTC
>JAVLUX010000031.1:23585000-23622500 GCA_032164185.1 Moxostoma hubbsi
CATGTATAGTCAAACCTTCACACACACTTAAATAGTCTTAGTGTCTCAAAAACATCTATGACCTCCACTCAGCACAGAGAGCTTTACATAAGCTCAGGAATGCCCTGTGCTAAATCAACCTTAAAATCATCCCTTTCCCTAGATCACCTTACATATTGTGGGTGTGTATACGTGTGTGCATCGGAGTGTTAGCCGGTTTTAAAGTCTGTAGTCTAAGTCCTCCCACATGAAATGAGGGAATGAAAACACACACACACACACACACACACACAAAAAGGTGGTCTCAGCTTGCAGCTGTGTTTATTTATTCTGCTGGATGCTGGCCACTGGAGTTTAAGGCCCCCACCTCCTACCCCACTCCAAAATAATAATAAAAAAACTCAAAAAAACCACACACTTTGTACCAAAATACCCCAAATCCTACCAACCCCTACAGGATTTAGTTTTTACTAATACTTAATCATTTTAATTAATACTAAATCAAAATAATAATTTTAAAATTTAGACCATAACTAGGGCTGCAACTAACAATTATTTTGATAATCGATTAATCTATCTATTGTTAGAAAGATTATTTGACTATTCATTGATTATTGCAATGATTAATCACTAGCTCTTAACAGATTATTCAGCTTGTGTCATGACTTAAAAGGTTATATTAAACGTGTTTACTAACAATAAAGAGGAAAAAAAAATCATCTTTTAAATGACATTCACTGAATTAAAGGGGGAAAATAATTTAAGTTTAATTCAGCAAAGAAATTCACTACAAATATCCTCTTGTTATCAAGTGTTTTTTATATTGATTTCCATTTAAAATTGTCTAAAAATACTTAACAAAATACATTTAATTGAGAAGCAACATAAGACATTTAGACATGCTTTAAGAGGATATAACTTAAATATAAGTGTATTTTGTATACACGTGTTGTGATTCTACACACCCGGTCCCTTATCAAGCATCCGAGAGGGATAAAGGCAGACTGTGGACGGTGGTGCATGCGAGAGAGCGAGATTAAAGGCAACTACCCCGTGTGTGTGTGTGCCATTTTATTTAATTAAATGTTGTGTATATCGCCTCCTCCTTTCCATTAATCCCTTCACACGTGTATTTTTTCAGTTGGTTATATTTTTGTGAGTGTAGTAAAGACAAAATATACTTCTATTCAAGATCTATTCTCTAAAGGAAGTCTAAATATCTTATATGCTGCTTCTCATGTTATAATCTAGCTTTAGCAAGTGCGGGCTCGAGGGATGAGCGTCCCCGAGACAGAGTGTGTCTCAGCCGCGTGCGGTTTCAATCTCTCCCCCTTAGAACGGGCACTGACAGCACAGTGAAATTCCAGAGTCGGAGTTTGTAGTTAATTACATGATCTGCTTCCGTATTATTTGAACTTTAATAAAGATATAACGCATTAAAACCGTGGTGTTTCCTTTAAAGAGCTCCAACACCACAACGAGAATGCTTCTGTATTTACTTGTTTTGTATTTTTCATTATAATTCCATCATATTTTGTGATCTGTTTGGAAAGGTTTGAGTGCATCTGGACCGTGATCTGTGTAATTCTTCCTCGGTCACAAACAGCAGTGCTGCTCTCGCGTGTCATCATTACAGTTTAAAGTGATCTCATGTTATGTTAAATGAGATTAAATGACTACTTCTATGACTTTGTCAACAAATTTTTATTGTTGACATTGTTGATAATGTCGACTAATCGTTTCAACCCTAACGTAACACTTTTGTGGATATGTATCTTTACTACACATTTTCATATGAACAACCAGTCAGTAATAAGACCGATTTAAGTTTCAATAACCTTATAATTTATGTTTTTTAACATACCTTCAAAAGTACAAGATCATTTTTTTTTAAAAGAACACAACAATAACGGTTCTACAGTAGTAATGTGTGCGAGTAGTTAAGCAGATTTTATAGAAATTTCCAAAAAAACAACAACAAAAAAAAAGTACCTTGCTGGGTCACTTGTAATAGTGACATGAGATACCTTTTTAAAAAAAAAAAAAAAAAGTTATATATATATACACATTCATACATACACACACACACACACACACACACTCAAAATTGGGATCTCCTTTTATCAGAAAGTTCCAGATGGTTTCCCAGTTTTCTCTGAAAACAATCTACTCATCTGGCTGGAATATCCTGTTCAGCAGTCTTTCAAAGCCTTACAACCATGAAATAGGGTCTCTCGGAGTGCCGCCTCATTGCAGGTACAACTGGTCACCGAGCTAATAAGTGATTTGATTGGCTGCAGAGTTCTCATAAAAAACAGAATGATTCGTCTCAGAGCTCTCTTTAGTGCATTAATGGTGGGTGGTGCGGATGGATGTGAGTGGTAAGAACAAGGGTAAAGTCATTTTGTTGATGGAGAAACAAATAGGTTTGAGGTGAAATCATTTTTAAAATAACAAAAATATCAGCAACCCCAGACCCTGCCGAGAGTTGAGCTATCAGCGCAGTCTGTGTGTTTTCACAGGAATCTTTGAACTTCACTTCATTTGTGCCCACAATTTATGTATGTTTTGAGTGGACACCTGAAAGTCTGAATTCCATAAAACTATAAAGCCTCAAGTTTCAAAGAGCTTAATAAGTCATGCAAACGGTGAATCGGTTAAAAACATGAGTGAGTTCAATAGTTTACGACATTCAATGTTCATCTCCCACTGCCTCGACTACAAAAGAGTCACAAATACACAAACATTTGAACACACAGACATGCACTGACACATAGAAAAGGCTTCAATATCATGTACACGCACATATATGACTCTAAGATTTAAATTGCAATGGTGACTGATTGCTAAATGGCGTGTTTGTGTCTCCAATGTGTACCACTAAGAACTCCTGCTTTTCAAAATCTTCTCACACTGTAAGGCTCACACAGACTTGAATAGTGTGTCATGATGATGTGGAGCCAGGCCTTTGTGAGGTGCTGGTGAGAAAACAACAGTATGAATATATAAAGCATGATTGACATTCAGTCAGTTTGGAAAAGTGCAAGCAAGTAAACCTATGGATCATGCCTTTTATTTTTGCCTGAAGGGGTGTGTCTTTAGCCACACACACACACACACACACACACACACACACACACACACACACACACACAGTCTGATTTCCCGAAAGCTGCCCCACTCCTGAGCCACATAAACCTGGCTGCATGATTCAGCCGCCTGGAATACCAGCATTCCCATAGGAAACCTGGAGCAGCTCGCACATGAATGTGCACACACATACAAACCTAACGCTCCCACTCTGGCAAAAACCTATAAGGAAATCTGTCCGCTCTAATCCAGGATAAATACGACAGCACAGCTGTGCACTCAAAAGCGTGATTACAAGTAAATTGAAAAGAAACTGCAAGGTCAAAACACATAATATACAGAATATGGGGAGCCAAACAGGAAATATTTTAAATTGTAATATATAGTTATGAAGTCGAATATATCTTAGGGCTTTCAATTGTTATTTAATTGCGATTACAAACATTCCATCAACAGTAAGAACTAAATCAATGATGGTAAAAGCATCACTTAACACACAATTCATTATGCAAACCAGTAGCCCTTGTATTTACAGTTGTGCATTAATTTAAAATGTTTAGCCATAGGATGCTCTTTATTACCCCTCCTAAGGGCATATTCATGTTCAGCAAGACAGTCTTGCATCGTTTTTTTGTTCTACCAATATAGAACATCTTACAATGTGGACATTCCAATCTGTAGATAACATGAGCCGTTTTAGTTAATTAAGTATTTGATAGAATAAATCTTATTCGTTTTCAATCTAGAAAGGTTTTTCCTTGTACTACATTATAACAGTGATTGCACCAATGACATTTAAAACAACCCTTAGGCCCGTTTCATCACAATGGCCGCTAGAAAAAATGCATTACTTTCACTGTGCATTACAGCCACTATGAAAAATTATTACATTTTTTCACATTTTAATTGGCTGACAGCAGTATAATATATATATATATATATATATATATATATATATATATATATATATATATATATATATACACACACACACACACACACACAATTAAAAACATTAAGTGATTAAAACATCCAGTGAGCAGCAGTTCTGCAGAAGGAAACACCTTGTTGATGTGAGAGGTCAACAGTGAATGTCCAGACTGGTTCAAACTGACAAAGTCTACTGTAACTCAGATAACCGCTCTGTACAATTGTGGTGAGAAGAATAGTATTTCAGAAATCTTTTCTGAGATGCGAGTTTGTGCTGTTTTTGCAACACGAGGGGGACCTACACAATATTAGGCAGGTGGTTTTAATGTTATGGCTGATCGAGATATATATATATATATATATATATATATGCATTTATAACTACATATTCAAAACTCAGAATTACATTTAAAATTATAATGATATATTATGAGATTTTATATGATCATTTCTTGTTTGACCCTTCATAACATAGATATTTGAAGGATGAGTATGTTCATCAATATTAGCTTAAAAAATGGCCATATGTGTTATTACAGAAATGTAGTTTGGTGTGGATGTTTGGGTCTTGAAAGGGGCCTGACACTTCAAAACCAAAATACAAGGCTGAAATCTGAACAGACTACACAGACACTTACAAAGACAACGTGGCAACTGTTGGTCTTCAGCTGATTTGGCATGCTTAAATAATGGTTCAGTGACCTTGTGCTACACTGGTGAAAATGCTGTAAAATATTAATTACAAATGAAGACTAAATTAGTCAAAATGCATATTGTGTGCGAGTACCTCCACATAATCTTTGGCGTGGCCCCAGTCTCGTTTGGAGTCCAGATTGCCCAGGCTGAAGCACTGCAACTGCCCGAGGTGGATCTTTGCCACA
The DNA here is from genome assembly GCA_032164185.1 of Moxostoma hubbsi. NCBI lineage: Eukaryota > Metazoa > Chordata > Actinopteri > Cypriniformes > Catostomidae > Moxostoma > Moxostoma hubbsi. The sequence goes on from JAVLUX010000031.1 coordinate 23,589,881, forward strand.
GAGCGACTGATCTTTCTAGTTACAAAATTTGCACCTGAAAAAATAAGCACACACAGATATGTAACATTATTACGGATGTGCAAAACAACGTCTTTTTCGAAATCGAGTGGTAAGTTGTCTGAACGACTAGACTCAATGATCATACAGAAGGCCCTGTACAATTCAGAAGGTTTTAACCCCAATTTAAGGTGTTTTTGGTGGTATTCATTTAGGACATCCATTGTGTCTTTATAATCGCTGATTGTCTTGTTTCAGTTTCGCTCTCCTGCCTTTTTTTTTTCATGAAATCTATGCATTAGGCCAAAGTGAATCCAAAAGTTGGTCTGTTAGTGTCTCTCCCATACACACATACAGAACCATGCACCAACATTCACACAGAGGGATAAAATCAGACTCTTGTCTAGTCAGTAGACCACCCTGGAGAATCTGTAAGCCAGTCCAAAGTCCAACAGAGCTGCCAGACACACACACATGCTTCATCTGTGGGAAACTTTGGATGGAATCATGTCCTGCTGGGTTGTGCTATATGTTAAATAAGAGGTGGGAGTTCTAGCCGAAGGAAAAAAAAACTCAGCCAGAGCCAGGCCTGTAATATCAGCACTCTGTTTAAGTGTATAAATTAAGGACTACTATTAAACTCTTTGAAGTCTGTGCTCACAATATGTTTATGTGCGTGTGTGTGTGTTTTGACATAAAAGCTCTGCAGAGAGAATCAGCATTACCGTGAAGACAATCTTCAATAATCGCAATTATGGAAAGAAAAAAAAAAAGTTTTAATCCAATTTATAGAAACCCTTTCTCTTCTCGTTCCAGAACTAGAAGTTTGATTCAATCTTAAAATGAAAATTCGGAATAAAACAAAAAATGATAAAGGGTGGGCTCTTTCCACTTATGGGATGTCCGTCAAGGGACCCCTGAGTGAAGCCTTGCTGACATCACAAAGGGCTCTTTCTATGCCATGCTAAACGCAGCTCACGGCCAGGTGCCTGAGCTTGGCACAAGAGGAATGGTTTAAAATACCACACCATAAACAGCCGGGTCAGTCTGTCATCACAGACAAACCACAGGGGGAGACCCGAGGATCTGATTTCTGTTCACTCGTTCAGAAAAAAAAGAGGGGGAAAAAGAGAGCAATCGAAGCCGATTGACCAGACCAGGGTCCGCAATAATGGCCCGACTATGCGTCTGTGTGCAAATGTGTTTCAAAGTCCAGGACAGGCCATTTCCGCACACTGGCTCCTGTTTCCAGTTGGAGTGTAATTAGGCCGTCTCTTAGCGCAAGGCGAGAAGCCATGACGAGGAGCAGAGTCACAGGGAGTTGACCGCAGCCCGCTCTCATCAGATCTAAAACAACCCAGATTAGGGCTTATTTTGACCGTGATTATGCGGACAGGAGCACGGTAAAACCTTGAAACAGGCGGCAGACCTGCAGGTGTGCATGTTGGTGGTAGAAAGTGCCCAGGTGCTGTCAGCGCGTATTTGAGGAGTAACGTTGAGTATCCATGCAAAGTTTGTCATGGGTGGAAAGATGCCCTGCCAAACCAGGTGGAAATAAAGTACAGTCAAGATGTCTGGTCTATCAGTCACTGACACTCAGATATTTCCAGCATGTGAAGAAATTACTGTCAGTTCATGGCCCTGTTCCTGTCTCCTGACAAATATCTGAACACAAACTCATGCAGATGCACACACTGTTAAACGTTAAGAGACTTCCATTGGATATAGTTTATTCTCCAGATGATTGTTTAATTCATCTGATGCAAAATACATTTTGGGAAAAAAAGAGTGGCAATGATTCTGTGCAATATTAAACGGATAGCTCACTCACAAAAAACAAAGAAAAATGAACAAAATGAGAGAGAGAGAGAGAGAGACAAGGTGTGGAGTGGTGTTCAATTTGAGACATTAATAGGAGCATCTCAGTCATTTTCCTTCTTTGTTGCCATGACAACATGACAACACAAACAGGCGTTTGAGGTGGGCTGAAGAGGAGTGAAAGGCAAACCATCTTCACGCTCATCCAATGGTATGCACGTGTGTGTGAGATAGGAGAGAGATCTATCGACACCTCCATATAGGTGCAGCCCTTCTCACCTGGAGAGGTTTCACTTTTTAAAACATCCTTTCATCAGGAGAGAGAGAAAACATGAGAAAATAAAGAGTAAAATATTTAAAAGTTTTCAAAAGTTAAAAAGTTTGTTTTCTGAAAGTGAACTCAGCATTGGACAAATAGTTCTGATAGTGTATAGTCTTGAAAAGTCTAGATCATTCTGAGAATGTCATTCAGACGACTTTTTCCATGTACAGAACAGAGTAAGGCTAATATAAGTTTGTGTAAAGGAACGTCAAGTTATACAGGCCTGACAATACATTTTTTTCTTTGGCAATTAACATTTCATTTAATGCTTTATTCGTTTGGTAATTTATTTGATTTAATTCTAGGAATTTTGCCAGGATTTGTTTTAAAAGTAAGTTAAACAATAATTGTATAGAATTGGACAACATGTTTGTGTTCCCAAAAGGAACATTGATTCTTTTCTCCTGTTTTGAATTTATTTATTTAAAACATCTTTGTGCACAGAAATAACATGTTTTTTTTGTATTGTGGGCTAATTCCATTCCATTATTTTGAATGGTGTGGAAAAGAAACTTTAATAATTAAATGGATAGCTACCGAGATTAAATGAATCGTAAAGAGTGGCCATTCATTTGTTCTCCGTACACTTGGCGATATTGACAGGTGCATGATACAAGATATTTGCGTTGGCAATCCTGGAAGTATCATGACACAGATGTGTTTGCAGTATTGGATCCGTGCAGGTATGCAGTTGCCAATCCATAACAGTGAGTAATGCTTCACGTACAATAAATTGGCTTTCAAGTACACTACCGTTCAAAAGTTTGGGGTCACTTACTCATTCTTTATTTATTTATTTATTTCACATTTTAGAATAATAGTAGTCAGCAAAACTATGGAATAATAGAAATGGAAATATGGGAATTATTTTGTGACCAAAAAATCCAAAATAAATCCAAAACTATGTAATATTTTAGCATCTTCAAAGTAGTCACCCTTTGCCTAGATTTTGCAGACATGTACTCGTGACATTTTCTCAACCAACTTCTTGAGGAATCACCCCGGGATGCTTTTTAAACAGTATTGAAGGAGTTCCCATCTATGTTGGGCACTTATTGGCTTCTTTTCTTCATATTTTGATCCAAGTCATCCATTTCAAAAACTTTTTTTTTTTTAGGAAATTTTAGATTTGTAATTAAATAAATGTATATGTTTTGGCAGAATAATATTTTGTCTACAAAGTTAATTTCAAACTTTTAAGCATACACCTTCAGATCAAAAGATTTTTAAGATCATGAGAAACATTTCAGACAAGTGACCCCAAACTTTTGAACGGTAGTGTATGTATGCCTTGTCATCATGATTTACATGATGGATGACTTCATTTTAATTAATGGTTACAGAACGTACATTATTCTAAAAATGCCTCCAGAACATCGTACAAAAATGATCAACTGAAATAAAAATAAACTACTGACGGTGTTTCTGAACTATCTATAATTCAATTAGTGTACTCTGATTCCTGAACTAATAACTACAGCTCTTTTTAGTGAAATTAAAAACAATAATGAATCAGTCAGATCAGTTACTTAATATTTCCGACTAACTGAACCGCAAATACTTAATTTAATCATGTCCACTCAAAACAAACCAGGAATTGTTTGTGTTATGTGTACTTAAAGCCTAGTATACTTACGTAGTAAATTTACTTTAAAATTGCCATTAGGACTAAAATAACAATTTGATTTTTTTTAAAAGGTACCGTTACATTTATTTAGCACACGGAGGTTAAGCTCATCGTATATTTAACACAATGCTCACCTGACGTCCTTCCTTCAAATATCCGATTACACATTGCTTCATGTACAGTATACTTGGACAGACTGATGCTCCTTGATCATTACAGCACATGGAACTGAACTGACTGGCAGGTTGACAATGTGCAGTTAATGTTTTGCTTGGTCGCAGAAAAAAAACTCCACAGGAAGTGGAGAAGTCACGCAGTCAGTGAAGGACAGACATGATCATTTACATTGCTGCAGAGGTGGGAGCAAGTCACACATTTTCAAGTCAAGCAAATCTCAAGTCTTAACCATCAAGCCTTGAGTCCAGTCTCAAGTGCAGTGCAGACCAATCAAGCAAGTCAAGTCAGTGACTCACCACAAGCAAGTCGAGTCAAGCCACAGTACTAAAATAAAGAGGTTCATTTTTGAAATATTTATTTTTGCTCTGAAAAGATGAACTTATATATACATATCTTTACATTCATTTTTTAACCTGAATTGTATAACAGTAAAGTGTTATATTAATATATGTATATATCAATGAACATGCACAGTATTTTTATCTTAGGCACTTAAAAATACTGTGAATACTTCTAGATACCTTATTGTTTAGATTTTTAGAATTAACCGGTTGAAACGTATAACACTGCGTGTATCTGGTGTAAAAACGCGGTCAGCTTTCACATTCATCTAACAAAAACGGCAGACGGGCTGAACGAAAATGCAAATTCGCTCTCTGACAGTAGGTGCCGCTTATACAGCAGAAATATAGCTGTTGCCCTGGTAACACCTGTACACAAAGCAGCCCTGCTCTTATAAACAATAATTTATTAGGCATTATAGAAGGTAAGATGAAAAGAAAATGCCATCGAAACTTTTCTGAAGACAGTCTTTTCCCTTCAGAGATACATTTATATAAAATAGTCATAAAGGTGTTGCATTCAAGGACTTTAGTTAAAGTCTTTAGAAGTCATATAACAATGAGAGCACTTGGATTTCATCACGAGTCATTCTGTGTATTTTATACTACTTGTGTTGTGACTGCAAATCTGCAGCTTATGTTTTTATATTGCCAACAAATGGTTATGTTTAGTGACTGTTGAGAAGCTTTAGAAAAGGCACACACACATATTAGAGGCAATGTCGGGTCATTTCAAACTTGTCGCACTACAAAACATGAATCATATTAATTTACTGACAACCTCAAACATTTGAACAGTAATTTTACATATGAATCTTTCTGGATAATGAAATGATTTACTTCGCTTTCCTTGTGGTTTTTGAAATGTCTGATTAAATTCGAGGTTGTGGTGTTGGTATCCGATATTATTGCGTGGCATATTGTGCATCTGGCGAATCTTTTTATATTCACACGGTCCAATTCAAAATCTTTATATCCAAAGGAGATTATTTTGGGAACTCGACAATCATCTGTCATTTTGGCACGTTGTGAGCGCAGCGTTAACTGCACAGATGTAGATCAGTGGTGCTGGCTGGTTTACATTTTTGCATATGAATTAATTGATGTTGCAATATTTTTTTTGTAAACGCATTTCATTACTGTTTATAATAAGTTATTGAAAATAATAATAAAAAAAACATTCAAGTCATTGTCGAGTCATGCAGTTCAAGTCAAGTCTCGAGTCACTGGTTCTCAAGTCTAAGTCGTCAGTTCTTCATTTAGTCAAGCAAGTCACAAGTCCTTAAATTTGTGACTCGAGTCAGACTCGAGTCAAGTCATGTAGCTCGAGTCCCCCACCTCTGCATGGCTGGTCCATGCAGTAATTAATTATGTTGGGCAGGAAATCCAAAGTGTGGGATCATTTCGAGAGGGTAAAGGATGACCCCAAGAAGGTGACATGCGAACTCTGCAGACAAACGTTCGCCTATCATTCGTCAACCTCAAACATTGCTTATCATTTGAAACAGGCAAGTATCCTAACGTTAACCACTTAGCATGGTCCTCGCTCTAATGTTAGATAACCTAGAAAAATGTGCACTATTGGCTTTTCCAAGTGTTCGTGGAGAGTGGGGAAGCTAAATTAGCACCTCACTTACTGCATATTTAACTTAATGTGCATTTTTCTCTATAAATTAAAACAAATGTTCAGACAGTTTTTCCAGACACATTCAGGATCATTACCGCTTTTGCCGGTGTCACTGTGGCCCGCTTTGTGAGTGCGCTTGTAAACTTTATATTGTAAAAGGCTCATTATTACCAGTTTAGTATTTATCTGTAATGTGGAACAGTGTTAGCAATGTTACATATAACGTTCTTTCTCAACACTGGAACTCAAACCATTTTCTGATGCCCCCCAAAATATATACATTAAAGTGATTAAATTAATATCATAAACGCGAGACAACTAGTCAACTAATGGCTTAAACTAACGAATACTAGTTGACAAGGAAAATCTTTGGTTGGTGACAACCCTAAAATAATGTTTTTTTTTGTATTAAGTGCAATTTTACAAAAATGAATGAATGGAATTTGAAATAATATAATTTGGCAAAAGTCCCATGAGGGCAGTAAATGCAATAGGAATCAAATTTTTTATTTCTAAATATTTCTTCATCAAAATGCTAAAAGAGTCGTAAACAAAATTGTTAAGGAACTGGAATCTGATGCAAGATCGCTAAATTACTTACAATTTCCCTCCATAACTTGCACATACCATTACATGTGGTCTGTTTTGTTTCATACACTCCATGGCAGATTTGGAACAGATTATTTTATTCTCCTCATCTTTCATAAACTCTGTTTTGGAGCCGGTTTGTTTTGGTGGAAGTGGATACTAGCTAAGAGGTGAAAATTCCAAACCAGACTAACTCATCATGGCAGGCCACCCCAAATACAGGAGGCTGTGTAACCACACCTTTCAGACAGAAAATAATGTTGACTTTCTTTTTCACACTATCCCATCCACCTCTCCCCCGTCTAGCTATCTTTAACTCTTCTCCACCCCTGTACTCTCTCACTCCTCATTTTACTTTAACACAACCCCACAGACACACATAATTACTTGGCTATCTAAATAAGGTCAAACCATAAACTGCTATTGGTGTTATATAGAGCCATTATAACAAGTAAACCCACCTACAAGTTTACTTGGCTATCTAAAGCAGTGGTTCTAAACCAGGGGGCTGGGACCCACTAGGGGTCCTCAAGATTACTTAAAATGAATTAAAAAAAGAAATATTAAAATAATCCAACTTAAATAAAATGCTAAAAATACTTATCCATGATTAATTATTTTAATCAGACACATCTAGTTTCGGGTGAGGGGGCCATCAATTATGGTCTTGGACAATGGGTTCCTTGGAGTTAAAAAGGTCGAGAACCACTGATCTAATGGACATACTGTACAATAGACTTTTATTGTCTTTATATGAAGCTAATTATAATTACTATGGGGCAACACCAACTATACCCATATGAGAAAACTAATTTGCCTACACACACGCGCGCACATACACACACACACACACCCACACCCACCCACACCCACACCCACACCCACCTTCAGTCATTCCATCTAGTTTCAGAATTAATTTAATATATGTTTTGTGTGCAGGTTTGCATAACTTTACATTTTTTCACTGGTTTAACAAACTTGACACATACCCATACTTTACATCCACCACTGAGTCCTCGCTAATGCTAATAGATGACATCACTGCTGTTCTTGCTCTCTGGGGTGGTGGGATGAGGGGAGGGTGGCAGCACACAACAACACTGTTGTTGAGAAGATGTCATGGCTGCACCATTTACCACATGTTGTGTCATCATACTCCCCCGTAAACCAATCACAATGAGACAACACCGGCAGGCCACACACAAAATATTCTCCTTGGACTCTTGCATCACTTCCTTTACTGTAGTCTGCAGTGTGGCTATTGTATAATGCAACCCTGGCTTTTCTAAAAAAAATTCAGTGAGCTGTCTTGAGGTCCTGACTTTCTTGTTTAATGCCTACATGAGTAACAGTCCAATTAACTAATTCCAACCAAAATAAAACTGAAATGAAATGCTCTTTAAAAGGAAGCAAAAGGGATAGCCATAAAGACTGTTCAATGGGTTGTAATGTATAAATATCCTATCCTTATCCCTTAAAGCTCCGTTTTCATTCACAAAAAATTAAATATGGCGTTTACCCGGACTAAGGTCTATTGAGTAAAACAATGCAATTCAAAAAACGACTTTATTGTTTTAGGTTTCACTTCCTATTTCCTGCTACTTTTGATACTCTGATTAAAATCAAGTTATATTTATAATCATTATTTGTCTTTATAGATTCTTTGGATGGATATTTCTTACTAAGCTCATCGCAATTTATCATGAGAATGCATAATTCATGAAGGTTACATTTGAGGTTGCTTCAAATTTAGGCCAAAATGAGGTATCTTAGGAGGCGGGGTAATTTTGTGTAGCGTACGTGTGCGTGTGTGTGTGTGTGTGTGTTAAACTCTGACCTCTTCTAGGACTCTCGTGATTGAACAAGATCCCATTCACAGCAAAAAGGTTATAGGCTTCCCTGAAGTTTACCACTATCCAGTATGCATAGAGCTTAGCAGCACCTGGGGAGAAAAAAATACCAAAACAGAAGAAATAGAGAGGTAGGGATGAAATGAAGATGAATGCAAGATTACTGAAATGCAAGATTACTCTCTGTTATCAGGGTTTCATAAGTTTTGACCAGTTTTTTTTTTTTTAATTACTTATCCATGCCTTTTCCAGTTGTTCATTGCAACTACAGTAAATAAGGATTTTCAGAAATCATATTGCTGGCCTGGATTTCCATTTGTATTTCAGTAACCAGTCATTGGACTTAATCTATTTAAACAAATATACTTGGTGTGATCCAATAAGACAAAAACATTCTGAGATTTGAATAATTACTCTACATAACACTCACAAACAGTAATATCTATCCGCTTAAATATGTAATAGAGCAAATCTAAAAAACTATATTCACTATAGACATTCCAATGATTTTATAACATAGATTATACACCCTTGATATTTCCAGATTAAAGGAATATTCCAGGTTCAATACAAATTAAACTCAATCGACAGCATTTGTAGCATAATGTTGATTGACCACAAAATTATTTCGACTCGTCCCCCTTTTCTTAAAAAAAAAAAAAAAAAAAAAAAAAAAAAGCACAAACAGTGAGTTACTTACCATGGAAATGAATGGGTCTAGGGATGCACAATATATCGGCAGCCAATATATTATTGGCCCATAACCGGGAAAATCTATATATTATTATCACGCCGATAAAGGAATTACCGCTGATATTTTGCTATGGTTTATTTGCTTGCGGCTGAGAATCTCTGACTGCTTGCAGCGTCTTTCCATCAGGCAGGGACTCGGGCAGCTTAAAGCAACAGTGTGCGTGCGCACACAATCAATATCTCTGTGTGAGTGAGAGCAGGTGAGAGCCAAACTGATGTTGCTCAGTGTGGATTATTTCAACATCTCTGCACCTTGTTACATTGTTTTGGGCTGGTTTTAATTCGGGATCCTCTGCTATGAGTAACGACAGGCCATTTCCCATATTTTGTTTATGTTTCAGGGGCAATAAACAAAAAAAAACACAAAAAACTGGTATGTTTCTTGTTTGTAAATGTATGCCTATTACTTATAACATAAACAGACTGTGGGATTTTTGATGACTAAAAACATTAGTTTGTGAGTGAAACGAATGTGCTTGTTGTATGTTACGAGTTGAGACTTTTAGAACGTTATGACTCATGACTATTCAAACTGCATGATGTTACTATTCACATTATGATTATTGTGTTCACTTTCACATTTCTGGTTCATGTTACAACTGCCAAACTTTAAGTAGCAAGTCCAAATTCCAAGCTTTTAAATAACTCACATTTTTCAAATGAGAAGCTTTTAAAGAATTAGCTATCAGTTCCAGGTAAAAGGAATAAAAATTATTATAATTTTTTTTTTATATATATTGGTATCCCTAAATGCATCCCTCAATGGGTCTAAATTTTGGAGGGTTTCAAGTCAGAAGCTTATAATTTTATAAAAGCACTTACATTAATTCTTAAGTTAAAACTTATATATTATTTGAGCTGTAAAGTTGTTTAACTGTTATTTTTTCAGCTGTTTTAGGGTTTGTTGACATTACATCGTCATTGCAATGAACTTGTAAAATATGCTATAACTTTACACAGAAAAGGTTAAGTGATTTTATCACACTGAAATCATGTCAACACGATTTTGTTTCTGTCTTGTGTCTATACTTTTAAAACAGTGATTGAGCTTAACTTGAATTGAACCCAAAATATTCCTTTAACCTTGTGTTATGAAACCGAAATAACACATTAACAACATAAACTCATCACTAACTAATGCACACCAATTATTTTTTTGTGTAAAATTGAATGAAGACTGTCTTTAGGCATACGGGTTTACATATGCGTGTGTGTGTATATGTGCGCTGACCATAAGGGGATCGAGGGTAAAATGGGGTGGTCTCTTTCTGGGGAATCTCCAGCACTTTCCCAAAGAGTTCGCTGGTGGAGGCCTGGTAGAAGCGGACGCTGTCAGTTAAACCGCAGGTCTTCACCGCATCCAACAACCGGAGGGTACCCACACCATCGACGTCTGCAGTGTACTCGGCAAGGTCAAAGGAGATCTGACAAGCACAATGCAACGCACATGTATGAGACAGACATACAAGTAGCAATCCTCAAAAATATATATGAGTAAATGGAAAGATTTCATTCAGTAACAGTTCATAAATGTTCAGAGATAAGAAATAACGATGGCCCAAGGTCAGCGTGAGAGAGTTTTGGGCAAACTGACGGAAGTGTCACTTGCCCTATCAGGCCAGTTCTGCATATTCAGTAGTACATCTTACATTCATTGATCTTGAATATGGGTTTTCATATCTTGCACTCTTAAACGTAACTTTCTGGGATGTACTGAATGGTTGTTGAATTCTGCTAATGTAAATACATTATTTAGCTAGCAGACTTGTGATTGTTTTGATCTGTTAATGACAAACAAATCAGTAATGTCTTGGACCAAAGGCCTTCATTTATAGCGGAGTTCCATTAAAGCTGTAACATTTCCAGCTTTATTGCAAATAAAAACATATTCAATTATTTGTTGTAGAACCTTTGTTGTTGAGCCCTGCTGTTTAAAAGCTACCAGTCACCATTAGCATAAATAAAACAAGAAAATCTTTCAGCTAGTAAAATTAAGTGCAAAAACCTCTAATATGAGAGAAGGATTTTTTAGATAGATTTTGTGATGGTTGATATCAAGTGTCTTTGTCTGCACACAGTTGCATGCCCTGGTGTTAGTGGAAAACACAGAGCATCAAAGCTTGTAAAAACTTTGTCAAACAACCAAATGCTTTAAATGAATTGCTCCATTCAGAGCATATCATTTGAAAGCTATCAAAAGCACAACAGCTCAATTATATCTGATAATGTTGCAATTGTTCTGTGTGCAATTAGTAGTGTATTGTGACTGTATTATATTGTAACTTGATTACATGAACAAAAGTGACTATGAACTGAAAATCTGTGCCCAGTTGCAACAAATACCTTAAATTAAGAAACCCCTTAGTAATAATTGTAGGGGGAATTATTACTAAGGGTTTCCCTGACCGAAACTGAGATGTGAAAGACGGGGGGAGTGAAAGAGAGAGAGAGAGAGAGAGAGAGAGAGAGAGAGAGAGAGAGAGAGAGCGCGAGAGAGAGAGAGAGAGCGAGAGAGCACGAGCACGCACATATAACTGGTTCATCAAATTTGACACACTTTTAAGAATCATACCTACACCTTTTTCCATCAAGACAAAACCAAGTTGCATGACCCAAAAAACCAGTGCGCTTCTGTAACCACACCTCATTGTGAAAACAAGAGATTAACGAGACAGAAACGATATTCACAAGTCTTCGCAACGCAAATTTGTATCATTTTCAAATAGTCCGTATAATACTGTGCATGGATTGCCATTAGCTGTATGGCTTGGCGGTCATCCAGTAGCTATCATTACCATTGCTGGGATAATTTAAGTTTTTTGGACTGTGCAAACATGCTCTTAATGCATGCCAAAACATTCAATCATACCAGTTAGAACTGAGAGAGACATGTTTCTGTCAGGTACAAGTAGATTTATGTCAGCAGATTTTGTGAAGAGGTTTCAAGGGATCTCGGCACGCCGCAAGCAATTTTCATTTTTTAGGGCATTGTTTTCTCCAAACTTAAACAGCCAGGACACAGGTTTTAAATTGTCTAATTGACTGATGGGGTAAATATGCCAAAATAGAGCTATTAGAGGAACAAAGATACTGTAATTTGATTATTCCAGCTGTTTCTAGATGCAGTAGTCACTGCGTTGATGCAGTACATGCTGTGAACTCCAAATTGCTCCTTGTTTGCATTTGTAGGCTAAGAAAAGACGTGGAAATTACAGTAATTTTGTTGTTTATGTAAGTGCGGCCGCATTGTGTGCTTTATCTGAAGTCAGTGGGAAACTTGCAGAAAATTATGTTGCAAAAGCAATTTCTTTACGTTTCCACAGCAACTTGGAACTGTCAGGAGCAGGATTTATGTATGACATCAGGAAAGTCCCCGTGGCCCAGGGCGACGCGTGCACAAGCGAACACCCTTCTCCCCCCCCGTCGATACTACTCCTACACTCAGCACGTCAGGATTGGAATTCATCAGCTAATTAAATCTATGCTTGAGATTACACCAACTTCCCTCACTCGACTCCCTGCTCAACCAGACTTTCACTCGTTCCCTCAAACATAAACACACATGTAAACATGGCAACAGCCTCGATCATTATGGGCTGCAGTTTGGGTTGTCCCAAGCATAAATTGTCTGTGGTAATCGCAGAATGCACACAGTTTAAGTGTGAGAGAACAGAAAGAGGGAGTGGGGAGATGAAGAAACCATGACTGTGTGCATAATTAGGAAATCGTTTAGCCGGTCACAGATCGTCCTTAAACGGTCTCCATCCTTGTAAAAATAACCTAACAAATAGAAATAGGGTCTAACCTAACAAATATAGGTAGTAAGCAATTTTACCACAATAAATCTTGCTAACACATGTTTACGTCATGTAATTGAAATGAAATGCCTTTGTGTTACTGTAATTTTTGCTTTTTTTAATAAAGGAGGGACGAGTTGAAATACTTTTTTGTAGTAAGTCAACATTATGCCAAGCTTAACTTGTTCTGAACCCGGAACACTCCTTTAGTTTTCCACAAGTAATTTGCAAACAACATTTTCAAACAACGTTTAACCTCGTGCGACCCCGCATACACACGAATGGACGTTGTATTTTGGCTTCGCTATACGCAATGCATAATTTTATTTAAACTGACTGATATCAGTTCAGAAGAAACGCCAATCAAAACTACATCACATAAGAAATATAATTATGTTTTTACATTGAAACCAGTTTGAGTCAAAAGATTAGAGTCTCTAGTTTCTAGTATGCCATTTTTTACATTTGATCAATTTATTGTAAAACGTCACGCTGGTAAACACAATGTACACTAATGTGTACAATAGCACAAGGTTTTCATTAAAAATCCTATATTTCCTGTGCATTTATTTATATGGAGTTAGGATGAAAAAACTGTGCATTTCAAACTGTTCTGACACCAGTGCAACAGACAGCACACAGGAGGTTAAGTCATTCACTAAACAGAGAGAAAGGGAGCATCCTATATCTTCCCTATGGAGTGCATTCAATCCAAACTTCCTATCAAAAAATTCAGTTTCAGACTCTTGATATTTGGACCACTCAAAATGATTGGCAGACCTGGGACAACGGTAATCAGTACTTAGATTCAGAATTTATAATGTGTCATTTTATTTTAACATGGTTGGCACTGATTGGACGCTGCTTGCAATTGCATGTATCAGAATTAATTAGGCTAATTTCTGATTGGTAAAATGCTTCAGCACATGCTATCAATTGTTTGTTTGACAGTGCAAAGAGAGAACATTAAGATTTTGTTGCTGAAGTAAAAAAAACAAATATATATATTTTTTTAAATAAGTCAAATCACTTTTATTTGTGCTTTTCCCAGTACACATTGTTCCAAAGCAGCTTTACAGAAAATCAGATGTAATGTCTGTAACACCACTAAAACATGAATAACCAACACTCCTTGAAACATAATAAACAATTTGATTAAAAAAAACCTGACTTAATATAGCTGGTATTATTTAAATTTAAAAAGTCACAACTTAGTCCCGCTGTCCACGTATGTGAACATCAGTTTTTAAGAAAACTATTTGCTCTTAATTTAATTTTTAATTTTTGCATTTTATTAGGTGCTACTAGTTACAAATCAAAAAGAGAAATGAAAAAATGCACACAGCAGTCACGCGCTGGTTGGAAGAACCAGAAGTTAGCCAGGGTATGCATTTTCAATATTACATTCAAAACATAATTTTCATTCATAAACAGTCATTATTTAATTACTTTATCATTTTTACTATTTTATTCAAAGTATATCACAAATTCCATTTTATAATTATTTACACTTTTGGCTACCTGTGCTAGTGGCCCCAAAATACAATTGGGGTTGTGCAAGAATTTGGTTACCTATAGCAACTCAAAAAAAGGTTGACAATCCTGAAAGTCATTGTATAATTTGCACATTTTACCACAAACAAACACAAAATCTTTGCTTCTTACTGTCAGCATTTAGCACATTACTAAAGCTCACATATACAGCAAAAAAAAAAAAAGACAAGATGAACACTTTTTGAAGGATTTGAGTATAATGCAGTCCATATAATAGAGCCACATGTTTTTCATCATGCCATTTCATTTTCTTGACAACAGTACACTCGCGCACAAGGATTTGTTCAGTCCCTGACGGTTAACCTTGTGCTGAAAACAACCCACAACTTCTACATATGAGCGAGCTCTGACTAAACCAGCTGTCTAACGCACACACACACTGAGCACATGTGTCATCTCAGTTAACTGATGCTGTCATTTAGGAACTTGAAAGAATGAGTTGAAGTATATGTGTGCACTCGTCTGTGCATCAAGTAGCCTACACACATACTAAATGGTGTTGAAACACTGACAACACACAAACTGATGTGCGCGATCCGCTTCGCCGAGCATCCAATTCAATAATGACGGGATTCTGCTGTGTGTTAAAAATGTGGTGCATGACGCGCTACAGAATAACAAAAAAAAAAAAACAATAAATAAAACGCCACAATGTCGTATGCGAACGTTTACTTATTTTGAAAGTAGATGGCAATATCTCTAATTATATCTATATCTAATTATATACTCTTTAAGTACATCTCTAAAGAGCCAATTCATTTCCATATAATTTTGTAGCCAAATGTTTGTGTGTTCTCACTATATGCTACCAAAATCGACAATGGCAAGGACAAACTCCCTAAGATGTTTAAGTTGATAAGGAAGAAACCTTGCAAAGAACCAAGACTACTCGTGCTGACACATATGCATGAATACAAATCTGGAGTCTGATGAAGAGCATGTAGCTCGAAACGTCACGTTTTTGTTTCTTTGCGAGATTAAATTGACTTGGGAGCGACAGTGTGCTGACATAGGCGTGTGTTAATCTGAACAGATGTAATTAAGCCACATAGTATTAATGATAATATTGACTTATTTGATTTATGAATGATTGATTTATGTACTTCTAATAGAATAGGAATTTGTGCGATATGCAAATATCGACACCGTGACCTTACACAAACTCATATGTTCTTTGAACCGTGCTATTTGTCTGTATTGTGCCTACACTGACAGCATACCAAGATCAACTCCTTATATTTATCTTATAGTTGGAAAGTAGTTGAAGTTCTAAATTTCATGCAAAGAAGCGGCAAAAATCCGCACAGCTGAAGGGTATTGAAGAGGCTTCTGCAATAAATGAGACAGCGCAACGTGGAGATAGTGATCTTTCCACCAATATGCATGTAACAAAAGATGAAAAAAACAAAGTTTGAGTCTGAATACAATTTCTCTGTTGATGTGATGCTTATGAATTTAAGCTGTTCACTTTACATTCATCATCATTTAAAATGTCATTAATCATTTTTTAGAGTTTACATTGGAATTACACACTATGCTCCTAATCTGCCGCTGAATATTTCCCGATACTAATCTTCCAGTCACTCGCGCCAACATCTCTGTTAATGCTATGATCCAAACTACCATCCTTCATTTTATTTTTTCTTTCATACTTATTTGCAAATGTCATTACCTGATGTAATGGCCATAATAATGATAATAATTACGTTTGCACACAGGTATATGCAAATTGCTTCTCTTGACAAATGATAACTCCCTTAGGGCAGGGCATGAGACAGGAATGTGTCCGTTTACCCTGCACAAAGAAATAATTGTTCAAAGCAATACCTGCTATTATGCTGTAAATGGCTATTTTCCAGTGCTCAATCAAGCGTTGTGTGCGTTATTTCACCAAGACTGACGTATTTCTCAGAAATACCGTGCAAGTGACATCATATTCCTTCCAAATTTCAAAAGAAACTCAAATGTTGATAGGACATGTACGATCTTAACCCAAATAAAATGAATCATACATAGTTATCCAGCTTTTTTGCATTTATCCTATCCCAGAAAATAAACGTGTATTGTGCGACAAAACGTCCTCTCTTGATGCCTTGCCTGTTGTGAAAGGATCATGGCTTATGCGAGGCTAGCTATGCAAGAACAGTTTTTGGTTTTTGACAAGGTTAATACTCTTTTAAGCCCAGGTTTAAAGCTGCCATCGCTTGATCCACTTGCCAAGGATGACACATTTGTTGGGTTATCTCTTTTTAAAATTAGGTCATACCCAAATAAGAGCAACAACAGGTTTGTTGCCATTCATAGACTATGCGAAGTGTCATACCCCAAAAGCCCAGTGCATGCTAAAACCATTCTTGAAGGGGCATTCATAATAAAATGGTTTTTGAATGGTGTATTATTATTATTATTATTATTATTATTATTATTATTATTTTCTAATAAATAAATAAACAGAAATGAACCCTTTTAAAGACTAATAGTTGTGGATTCTGGAATCTCCATTAAAAACGGCATGAATAGTTATGGTGACAAAGAGCTGCATGCATTCATTCTTAACGCTTAATGTATTGGGGAGCAAATCTGAAAAACAATGATGTTATTTTCTACAGCTCTGCAGTCACTGAAAAAGCTTGTAGAAAAACCCGTAGCCACAAACTTCTTTAAAATGCGACTGTATTCCAGACTTTCATAATTCAACGGTGCACTAGATTCATAGGTGCCGTCTTTTAGATCAATCAAAATAATGTTTTTAACGTAATGTTTTTGAATAAAGCCCTGTTTGTTGGTAGTGACGTCAGTCATTGCAGGTGACAACACTGGAATGATTTAAACAAGCAATCAACTGTGTGTGTCTGTGAAAGTGAGACTGTTTGCGTCCTCTAGACACCCAATTAGCAAAAAGGAAACAGGCTCAATTTTACACAAAGTCTCCTACAGTGCAACTACTGCCTTATTTAAAAAAGTGCAGTTGTCATTAGCGAAAAGGAATCTTTAGCTACACTTCCAAAGACAAATAATATGTGTCAAGTGTCATTCACTGCTGCACTCTTTTCAGTGTTTGCCATGTTATATCCATCTGCAAACATACTTACTATGTCATTGACAACTTTTACATAACACTTAACACAAGTGAACACAAAACATGATACACACTGCAACTTTCCCAGTCCAATAACTTTATAATAGCTAGAGCTATGCACCAATCCAAACGCAAACCCAAATCTTGTGCCAATCCCAACAAACTAACACCATGTGCAAACAGCACACCTGACCTGAGTAAATACACAAAAACACATTCACAAACAGACTCAATCAAAAGAAACAGGGGAACAGAACAATACTAGACCAAATATCACAGACTTTATTTTGTGTTCAGTTTATTAAATATATTTGAACTATTTTAACATAGAAGGAAAAAAGTCAAATAAGGAATTAAATAAAGATGGTGAGAACTTGAAAGTTCCTCTGATACTAGTCACATTAAATCTTTTTTCTTAAAAGAACAAACTGCGTGGATGTTATTTGCTTAAATATCTCATACTTAACAGGTGCCCCGTCTTCTACTCAGTTTAACATACAAACCAAGTTTCAAGTTGTCTAGCGTGACTAATTGTTTCACTATTCCGCAACATGTTCCATTTGTGGTTATTTGATAATAACTACAAGGTTTAAACATCAGAATGAAAAGTACACATTCTCTTTTTGTAAGCCAATCCTGTCATCACCAAAAAAAAATAAAAATGCTGAAGGCGAGTTCCTGACAGGACACACAGAATAGATAGCATTCACATGTAAATAAACTCCTTTCAATTTCCATTGTGTACCTGAAGCTGGTATATCCCGCTTGAATAATTCAGTGCAATTTTATTGTTATCACTATAATTTTCAGTGTTATTTGAGTGTCTAATAGGGCTGAAATGATAAATCAACGTTAGACAACATCGACATAAATTGTCTAATAAAATCTGAAGGGTTGTTTGATCTCATTTAACATAACATTATATTTAATGCATTATAGCTTTAAAAAAGTTCAAATAATATGGAAGCAGATCATGTAAATAACTACAAACTCTGCCATAATTAACTGCCATTTTTGTGCGGTCAGCTCCTCCTCTATGAGTTGTGTGAATGTCCCGATCTAAGGGGGGAGAGATTGAAACTGCACCCGGCTGATGAACACTCTGTCACGGGGATGCTCGTCCCATGAGCGCGTTTGCTGCAGCTAGATTATAACATGATGACTCGCGACTTATTGAATCATAATATATATATATATGTCACTTTGCGTGGCGATACTCATCTTTATTAATAAGAGACAGTTAATTTTTTTTTGTGAGTTAAAGATGGATTGAAGTGAGGTGAGAGAGGGAAGTCTTCACCTTCACTGCAACAAAATATGTTTTTTATTTGTTTTTGTTTTGGCTTGTTTCAAAATATAAATATCTAAAACTCCTTTCAAACATGTAGACTAGGAAAAAATTATTATCTGAGAATGTTGAATATAATATTAATAAAAACAAATTTTAAATCTAAAAATCCATAAAAAATATGCATTCACCTGAGAATCAGCATATAAGATATATATACACTTACTTTTAGAGACTAGACCTTGAATATAATAAATTTTGTCTTTACTGCACTCGCAGAATTATAACCAAGTGAAAAAATACACTTATAAACAAAACTACAGAGCAAGTCTAAATTTCTGATATGTTGCTTCTGAAGTAAATGTATTTTTTAGATCATTTTAAATGGAAAACAAGACAAAAACACTTGATAATGATAGGATTTATTGCTGTGAATATTTTACTGAATTAAACTTAATAAAAAGTTTTTTTTCTCTTTAATTCATTGGTCATTTAGAGTTATTTTTAAAAGATGATTTTGTCCTCTTTATTGTTAGAAAGCACGTTTAATACAACCTTTTAAGTCGGGACACAAGCTGAATAGTCTAATAGAGCTAATGATTAATCGTTCTAATAATTGCTAGATTAGTCAATTATCAAAATGATCATTAGTTGCAGCCCTAGTGTCTAACAGGTGCTGTCTAGTAGGTTTTCAATTTTAATAAATCACAGATATGTTAAATGAATTATTAGATTTATAAATTCTATTCTGACACACGTCTTTTATATACAGAATACAAACATACAAAACTTGCAAAGAATCATTAGCACTTCTTTTATAAAGATATTATGAACTACACAATATATTTTTAAATAAAATATTATTTTCTAAAATACAACATTCCACTTTACTACATTCAATGGTAAGCCAATTACTGCTTTAAACAGATGCAGGAACTAAAAATATTAAAATTCCATGCTTATTCATCTACCAATATTATTTCAACTTTTAAATTATGAAATTTATAAATATTTCAGCATTAATTGTAATAAATTAATAATTTTTTATAATATATTTAAATAGCAGGGAGACTGATTTTCCACAAGTAAATCAAATGTCACTGGATAACTTTGGAATTATTGTTTTTGAACTAATTATAACTTAATCTTTAATCATCTTAACAGATTTTATGCTTGTCTTCCTTTTGTCATGCATCTTTTAGATTTATTTGAATAGCCCAAACTGGCCTATAAATACAAAGAAAAAGAGTATTGGCTTGGGGAAAAATGCTAATAATTTTCATCCCAAAACATTTCTGAGAGTACAAATGAAAAACCTACAAAACCTGCCAGATTGTAAAGTGTTACACTCAAATCAAAACAGCCCTCTGCTGACCCCTGTGTGTAATAACTGGAAACCAAGCATTTGTGTGCAAATGAGTTTCCTCTGCCACTCTTTCTGCCATATCTAAACAAAGTGTGGTGAGTAAAAAATGTAAACTACAATCAGAAAGTAGCAGTGATCTACCACTTCATTACAGCGGGCTCTGATTGAAATGCCTATCCTTAATGAACACTCCACATTAACACAAATACATACACATTACAAGTTATGCTTAAACTGAAATTACAACATAATTAAATTGAGCTTGTTTATTTTTCCACATAGCAATCCTGATTGCGGTTGTCATAGTATGACTGCAATATTTACAGTATATATATATATATATATATATATATATATTTACAGTATATATATATATATATATATATATATATATATATATATATATATATATATATATATATATATATATATATATATATGAACAGCTCTTCCTTGGTCTTAGAGTCTATGCTTAACACATATTTGATTTTTCACATTTGAAGATCCATGGCTGCACACCCGCACTAAAGCTTCATCATCACGGCAGTGAAAGTCATTACAGAAGATGAACTTCGTGATGAGACACCCAGAACACCTCCCATTCCCATTTAAATGAATGTCTTTTCTCAAGTGTTTCTCAGTGAGTTTCCACCTGAATTATTTAGTTCCATATTACTACAGCTGCTGTATTAAACTGTATGTGTTTAGTGTAGGGCTCGCAGGTGCTGTCTACTTTCCATCCTACTGGCTTATACTGAAATGAACAATTAAAGGTCATGAAACATTTTAGATATATTACTCTAATATTCTACAGTAAATTATATTAATACGCAAAAAATTGGCATAATCACACAACAAGCTACACAGATGTGTTGAATAAAAAAAAAACACATTTTATATTTTGTCCATGCAATTGGGTAGGGAAGAAATACTAGAGGAAAAAATGGCCTATTGACTTTCTTAATTAATGTCCCTGGTCTTATTATGGATAATTCATCAGGGCATGTTATTCTAAAAATGTTTCCATAATCTTTCATCAAAAAGCGAACAACATTCACCATCTCTGAAATTACTTATAGTTTAACTAAGTCCATGCAAGTGGGGGAAAAAGTAATACTAACCAGTGTTATATCACTGTTAGTTCTGGTCCTCTAATGTGATTGGACAAGCTGTGTTCAAAGAGTGCTGATATTTAGCATAACAGCCCTGGGATGCTTCACTGTATGTATTTCTCCACTTGTCTTTGTTTCCGGTGTTCCAAACAAACTATCAGCCTTTGCTGACATGCAATAGTTGATCTTGCTTTGGATTCATTTGGAACCATTTTTGTTAGCAGAGCAAAAAAAAAGACAATATAACTGTCCATATTGTGTGTAAAAAAAAAAAGCTACCCAATATTAAATTGCAATGGATAACTTAATTAAATTAGTGCCCTCAATCGATTGAAACTTTTAATCGTGATTAAATCGCATTTAAATCGAATGCATTTATTTCCATCTTAGGAAAGCAAACAAAATAATATGTAACAATATAATGTTTTATTTATTAATTTATATATTTTTATACACTTTTCTCCAATTTGGAATGCCCAATTCCCACTACTTAGTTGGTCCTCATGGTGGCGCGTTTACTCATCTCAATCCGGGTGGTGGAGGACAAGTCTCAGTTGCCTCCGCTTCTGAGATAGTCAATCCACACATCTTATCACGTGGCTCGTTGTGCATGACAACACAGAGACTCCACATGTGGAGGCTCATGCTACTCTCCGCGATCCATGCAGAACTTAACACCCACCCCATTGAGAGCAAGAACCAATAATCGTGACCACGAGGAGGTTACCCAATGTGACTCTACCTTCCCTAGCAACCGAGCCAATTTTGTTGCTTAGGAGACCTGGCTGGAGTCACTCAGCATGCCCTGGATTCGAACTCCATGGGTAGTAGTCAGCGTCAATACTCGCTGAGCTATCCAGCCCCCCTATAATGTTTTATTAACAATATCCAAACAAATCCTTCCACAGTATAAAGATAGAAATGCCCTAAATAGCACCAATTTTAGTAACATTAAATGCTTCCCAACGTCGAAGTGGGAGTTAGATTAGACTAATTGAAAGAAATAGTCCACAGATATGTTGCATATTCATTACAATGGAAATTAAATTTCTTAAACTCTCATTCTTCACAATATAAATCTGGCGGTAAACTATGGCTATCCACATTCCTACAGCACGAGCTAGAGCACAGCGTCACATTGAACTCCAAATGAAAAGCACTTGCATACAAAAAAATCTCATTCTGTGTTTTGGTGATGGTTAAGACTTGACATGCTTCTGTGGTAATTAAAATGTGCCTTACTTAGGTTGAAAAGTCCCATCTGGGCTTGTTTTGCACATCTAATAGCATTAAGAGGTCCTGTCTCCATCAGTTTATCATTTATATGGAAGCGCTGTTGTGTGTGTGTGTGTGTGTGTGTGTGTGTGTGTGTGTGTGTGTGTGTGTGTGTGTGTTGTGAAGTGTGAGTCAGTGTAATGACTCCAGCGACACATTACAAAAATTCAGCAGTTCCAACAAGTGTTTATGATGGATTATGCTGTATTAAACAGTCAATGTGTAAACTGATAAAAAGAAATTATATAAATAATTGCATGCCTTAACGAGTTAATTCTGACAGCTCTAATTTAAATACTATCCATTGCAGTCCAATCAAATTCCGATGGATAAAATCAAGTCCTCCCTTACATTATTTCCTAATGAATATTTCGTTTCACTTGTTAAAATATGCAGAATGTTCTGTTTCAAGACAAATGTGCTGTGAATGCCATTTAATGTCTTAAACTGTTAGTCATACTATTATTTCAATTAAATTACAGTTTTCTTGGAGTGGCTGTTAAGTATTTAAAGGATAGTTCACTCAATATTTAAATACTCTTATCATTTGCTTACCCTTATATTGCTCAAAGCCCATATTACTTTTTTTCATGAAACAACAGGATGTTAGACAGGATGCTAGTCTCAATCACCACTGACATGTCATCTTTTTTCCATGCAATGAAAGTGACTGGTGAGTGAGGCTGTAATTCTGCCTAACATCTTCTTTTGTTTTTCACAGAAGAAAGTCATACAGATTTGAAACTAAATGATTTTCATTTCTGAGTGAACAATCCCTTCAATGTTGTTTGTCTTAGATACCCAGTCATTCCGTCATCTTCCTCTCTCCCTTCCTCTCCTTCACTTTAACTGCTGTTTGTGCTTGTTTCCCATAAATTACCCTGTGGAGCACCCACACAGAAGTTCACATACACACAGTTTTCTGATTAACATCCCACTGACCTCAGCCCAGATGACTAGACATTATGGGTGTGGGTAAAGTAAAGAGCTTTAAAGTCGTATGTATTTGGTTAAGAGTTTATTTCTTTCCAAAGTATTACTGGATGGGATCATTTGTTCAGCTCACAGAAACTGAGAAAGAAACAAAAGTCATTATGAAACAGTGTGTGTGTGTCTCGTCAGTCTAGTAGGGGAGTTTTAGGGTCAATGGACAAAGAGGGTCTGTGTTTTTGAGAAAAAGAACAGCATAGATGGTCACCAATTTATGTTGTTTTAGGGCGATTCGTTTGAAATACAGGTATAAATGGGGTCCAAACGTTTAGAGATTCGTCCACTTAAGCCACATGTCATGTGGTTCAAGTCATGAATGCTTTTTTAACACATTGTAATGCATTTAAACAGCAGCAACGGACACCCTGCTCACCGGTCAATCAACCAATGCAATAACAAAAGGGTTTTAAACTTTGGCAGTTTTATGCAACTTTAAAATGAAATAACCATCAGGTTGAAAAATTATTTAAAAAAAAAAAAAAAAAAGCACAGAACTTCACCAGATTGCCTGATTTCAACATACAGGGACACTGAACATGTGAAGCATGCATATCCGAGACACAGTTAATACAGACACTTTACTAAAATATATGAAAATTCTGCTTGAAACATCAAGTTTGAGCATAGATTAAAATTAAAAGTATAATTGTGAGAGCTGTGCTATTTTTTTGTGTTTTTCTTTGTTCTTTTTGTGTTTTATCAGCAATATGCATTTGAGCCGTATATTACTGGTTGTCTTTTAAACAGGGAAGCGTGACAGAGGGTGATACAAAAAGAGAGAGAGCGTGTTATACCTTGACATGACTCTGTGCTCCCAGGTTGTATATTTCTGTGGGCTTGACTTCATTGATAATCTTCACCAAGCATGTGCTGTCAGTCAAGTCCCCATAGTGCAACCTCATGTCTATGAGACACAACAAAATGTAAAGGCACAAACAAAAGAATTTATTTTGGTCCCTTTCAATTTCACATAAAGCAATATGATTTGGATTTACTACTGTAAGGCTAGTTGAAATAAATAGATATTTTTACTATGCAGACCTGAAAAGACCAATTTCCCACAAACTCACTCGCTCTCCAACACATGCACTCAAGTTTATAGTCAAATGCCATCTAAGCCAGACCTACCAGACCCACTGCTTTGCTCAAAGAAATAGAAATAGAACACAGAGACCAAAATAAAGTCTATGATATTCATAACATCATAGACATGATTATGTTCATCAACAGTTATTGATCAACAGAAATAAGGTGGCTGCCCATCACCAGCTCATCTGGAAAAACAACTAGTCTGTTTCTGGATTTTTTTTTTTCAAAAATGCTTTTAATTTAATTCTATTTAATTCTTGTATTCTTACATTATTTACCTTTCAAAACCAGACACAGACTAAGAATTAGGCTGCAATTATAAAGCAAAATGATTCATTGAAAAATACTGAATGAAGAACTTACAATCAGAGGATCCAGTGCCTAGTGATATTTTAAATTGTTAAGAGGACAATAATGCATTTTCAATTGTAATAAACATGGTTATTAAGGTCACATGTGTGGATATAAAACTCACTTCCTTCTGTGTGTGTTTGAGGGTTATGATAGAGGTGTTCAATCCGGCCTGTGTTAAAAGAACTTGACCTCCGGAGGATCCCATGAACCTGTCCAAACACAAGCAGAAAAAAACAGATTACCAGCCCTAAATCAGATGTATAAAAATAATGGAAAAACAACTGGGGTTGTCCTGATAGCATCATTTCATAATCTGTTAATCAGGTAAACGTTGTTTCAAGTTCAAGTTCTTAATAATTATTCAAGACAAGTAAATAGTCAGTAAAAAAAGTGAAGTGACGCAAGTGAATGGTGACCAGACATTTTAAGCTCCAAATATCATATAAAGGCAGCATAAAAGTAATCCATATGACTCAAGTGGTTAACTCCATGTCTTCAGAAACTATTCAGTATGATAGGTGTTGTGTGAACGTGAAAGTGGAAATGTATAGTAATACATAAAAATAAAAAAAAGATTTAAATATTAATCAGTTTCTCACCCAAAATAATTGCATCACTTCAGAAGAAATATATTAAACCACTGGAGTCGTATGGGTTACTTTTATGCTGCCTTTTTGTGATTTTTGGAGCTTAAAGGCTCTGGCCACCATTCACTTTCACTGCTGAGCTGAGATATTCTTTTAAAAACTTTGTGTTCAACAGAAGAAAGTCATACACATCTGAGATGGCATGAGGGCGAGTAAATGTTGAGAGAATTTTCAGTTTTAGGTGAACCATCCCTTTAAATTACTGGTATAGTCTTCACTAAATAATAATTAAATATAACATTACAACTTTTTAAAGTTAGTAAAGTTATCCAGTAGGGCTGCAACTAACTATTATTTTAATAATTAATTAATTAACGATTATTAGAATGATTATTCGACTATTCGGCAATTATTGCAAAAATGAATCACTAGCTCTTAACAGATTATTCAGCTTGTGTCCCGACTTAAAAGGTTGTATTAAATGTGCTTACTAACAATAAAGAGGACAAAATCATCTTATAAAAATAACTCTAAATGACATTCACTGAATTAAAGAGAAAAAAAACTTTTTATTAAGTTTAATTCACTACAAAAAAATCCTCTTGTTATCAAGTGTTTTTGTCTTGTTTTCCCATTTAAAATAGTCTAAAAAACAAGACACATTTACTTGAGAAGCAACAAATAAGATCTTTAGACTTGCTTTAAGAGAATGTATCTTAAATATACAGTAAGTGTATTTTGTATATGTGTATTTTTTTCACGTTTATACTTCTGCAAGTGCAGTAAAGACAAAATATACTTATATTCAAGGTCTATTCTCTAAAAGAAAGTCTAAATATCTTATATGCTGCTTCTCAGGAGAATGCATCTTTTTTTGAAGGATTTTTAGATATTTTAAAATATTAGCATTTTTTATATAATATTCAACATTCTCCGAAAAAAAAAATTTCTTCTGCATTATAGCTGCTAAAGAAAACCTACATGCTTGAAAGGAGTTTTAGATATTTTTACTGGAAAACAAGCCAAAACAAAAACAAATCAAAAACATATTTTGCTGCAGTATATAATGGGGCGAAGACTACCCTCTCTCACCTTTCTGTTCACGTCAATCCATCTTTAACTCACAAAAAAACAAACTTTCTCTTATTAATAAAGCTGCGTATTGGCAATTTTCCTCATTGACTTTATGATTCAATAAGTCACGAGTCATCATGTTATAATCTAGCTGCAGTGTTCATCAGCCGGGTGCAGTTTCAATCTCTCCCCCTTAGATCGGGACATTCACACAACTCATAGAGGAGGAGCTGACCGTACAGAGAAATGACAGTTTCAGAGTTTAGTTATTTAAATGATCTGCTGCCATATTATTTGAACTTTATTAAAGCTATAATGCATTAAATATATCTGCAATTAAGATGTGATGTCATGTTTCCTTTAAAGAGCTCCGACTCCACGTATTCCACAACGAGAATGCTTCGGAATTTACTTTTTTTTATATAATTCCATCATACTTTGTGATCCACATTACCTGAAGCTGTTTGTAAAGTTAATAGTGCATCTGGACCGTGATCTGTGTAATTCTTCCTCTCCTCAGTCAGGCACGAACTGCAGTGCTGCTCTCGCGTGTCGTCATTACAGTTTAACGTGATCCCATGTTAAGTTAAATGAGATCAAACGCCTATTTGAATACAAATTTTTTTGTCGAAAATGTTTTATTGTAGACTAATCGTTTCAGCCCTATTATTCAGCGAAGAGAGAGTGATTTTATTTCTTTCTTGTTATTGTTGTTTGATTCATATTAATGACATACTAGACTATAAACAATATATTGATTCAAATCTGCATTTTTATTTTCCCTTTACATTCACTTTTGACATAACTGAATGCGTTTACATGAATACCTCACCAGGCTCAACAAGACAGGCATTCTGATGGAATTGCATAGTGTATTTGAACAGGGGACCTGGGTAGCTCAGTGTTAAAGACGCTGGCTACCACCCCTGATGTTCGGCAATTCGAATCCCAGGGTGTGCTGAGTGACTCCAGCCAGGTCTCTTAAGCAACCAAATTGGCCCGGTTGCTAGGGAGGGTAGAGTCACATAGGGTAACCTCCTCGTGATCGCTATAATGTGGTTCGTTCTCGGTGGGGCACATGGTGAGTTGCGTGGGTTGACGATCTCAGATGCGGAGGCAGCTGAGATGTGTACTCTGCCACCCAGATTGTGGACTTAAATAGCATATTTGGAATTCCAAATTAGGAGAAATTGACCATTGTATATTTGACCATTTAGGCGTGTATCCGTGTTACTTTAATTCACCAAAGTGGCATTCAACTGATCACAAATTATAGTCAGGACATTACTGATGTAAAAAAACAGCACCATCACTTTTTGAAAAATACATTTTTGATCATCTAGATAGGCCCCATTTCCAGCAGCCATCAGAGTAATCATAATAGGTCTTAGAAAATCACTTGCCATTATATCAAACACAGCTAAAAGATATTTTGTTCATTAGATGAAGTTTAACATTGTTTTTGAGTTGCCACATTATGCAATAGACTGGCATGTTTTAAGGTCAATATTAGATCAAAAATGGCAAAAAAAATAAACAGCTTTCTTTAGAAACTCGTCAGCCAATCATGATTTTTCATATAAAAAGGTGTACACTACAGTCTTCACAGACAAAGGACAACTGCTCTAACAAGGACAGAATGAGATGTGGAAGACAGATGTACAACTAAACAAGAGGATAAGTACATCAGCCTCTAGTTTGAGAAGTAGACTCCTCACATGTCCTCCACTGACAGCTTCATTGAATTCTACCTGCTCAACACCAGTTTCATGTACAACAGTAAAGAGAAGATTCAGAGGTTCAGGCCTTATGGGAAGAATTGCAAAGAAAAAGCCAATTGTAAACAGAAAAACAAAAAGAAAAGGTTAGATTGGGCAAAGAAACACAGACATTTGACAACAGACAACTGGAAAAGAGTGTTATGGATCTTAACCCCATTGAGTTTTTGTGGATCAGCTAGACTGTAAGGTGCGTGAGAAGTACCCGACAAGACAGCCACATCTATGGCAAGTGCTACAGGAAGCGTAGGGTGAAATGTCACCTGAGTATCTAGAGAAAGTGACAGCAAGAATACCAATGTCCTGACTATATATTATGATCAGTTGAATGCCACTTTGGTGAATAAAAGTACCAATTTATTTTCATAAGAGCAAAATCTGTATATTACTCCAAACTTTTTGCTGACAGTGTACATCATTGTTTTTCCCTACTATGACTACTACTAACAGGCAGCAACACCAATTTGCAATGGAAGAGGGCGAATTTTTTAAAAACTCAATTTCTGTCCAAGTGAGAATGAATTTTGATGAGTTTGCAGGATGTTTTTCAGAGTTACGTTGACTCACTCACCTCATAACCTTTAGCCAGCAGAAACTCAGCCAGGTAGGAACCATCCTGAAACCACATAGAGAGAGAATTATATAGAGTTGTACTTGGGATACACACAAACACACACAATCACGGCAAGCCTTACCCAAGAGAGTACGCAACCCAATGGTCATTTCTTTCTGAATTTCACATGCAAGCCAGACCACAACGAATACACGCCAACATTATCAAAATACACACTTTTGCACATGTACACACTACACACACATAAACTCCTGTCAATACCCGACAGAGGATCTTACAGCAGGGAACAAAATACCCTCCTAACCAAAGAAGGCTCCATAAATGGTCTGCAAAGAATGCAATGAAAACAGCCAACAATACAGCTGACAAATCAATAAGAAGTGCTTATGGGCTACATTACAAACAGTTAGCCTACTGAATCATCTAGGTGCATCACACACAAACAAAAGAGTATTAAGCGAGCAAACTAGGCCATTGTGTCAATTAGCGAAAGCCTGACAGCTCAGTATAGACTGCTGAATTCACCTGACTATCAAAATCAATCTGATCGTGCCCATAACTTAAAAGAACATTACACCCAAAAATGAAAATTCGGTCATCATTTACTCATCCTCATGTTGTTCCAGAACAGTAGCTGCGTTTCCACTATCGGGCCAAATGAGGGCGTGCTAATGCATGCCAGGGCGAGTTGCGTTCCCACTGTCAGTTCCAGGACATTATCATGCCTCCTCTGGGCTTTCTTGAAGCCAACGGCCTTTGGCCCGCCCATTACCCTTGGGAACAAAAAAGGCCAACTAGGGATTGAGGTGGGGTGTCAATGTAAAAGGTGGAGAATTGCCAAACTTGTCAGGTTAGGTATCGAATTGTAATTTTTGGGTGTACTATCCCTTTAAAACAGGGATGCACCGATCCAGTACCTGGGTCAGTATCGGCTCCGATACTGACGTTTTCAGATGGATCGGGTATTGTTTCGACGAGCCCGATTCAAATCCGAAACGGTGTGTTAGTCATGTTCGTTACTGACAAGCTCCAAAAGTGACATAAAAGAACCATAAAGGAACAACTGAAGTAGTTCATATGACTCGTGCATTTTATTCAAATCACTTGAAGACGTGCGATAGCTCTGTAGCACAAAAGGCTGTTTAAGAAGTAAATATATATAACATGCACGTGCAGCAATGAGTATTGAGTGGCGCTGCTCTGTTTGCACACACACACGGCTATTTTTAGTCTACATGCGGTGTGCAATAATTGAGCGCTTCTCACGAACAGCATCGCAGATGAAGATGCTCAATAGTTCGGTTCACTAATAATTTATTATAAACCAGAATTTGAATAAGAAGCTATTGTGAACTTGCTTACAAACAGACACAGAGGACTTCCTGCAGTTCAAAATATCAAAATAAAAGCCAGAGGGTTTTAAAGTTAAAGGTGCATGATTGAAATATATTACTGTTGTATTTAAAAGTCAATAATAGTTAATGTATTATTATATTTTTTACAAATTATAACAATATTTAAGTTGAATGGTTCCAAAAAATAACTGTGAATGGATATCTTACTACTAAAAAAGATCTGAATAATTTAAAATCCAGATACAAGTTGGAAAAACTGCCTTCTTTTCTACTGAACACATTATCCAGAATACTAGTTAAAGTTTTTCTAAGTAATTTGTACATTTATATTGAAATAATGTGTAGTTGAAGGTTTGTGTTTCTTTACATAGAATTAGCATCACTCAGTGAGGTATAGATATTTTAAACTGATTATGAAAAAAACAACAAGTATTAGCTTGGGATCGGTATCGGCCTATACGGAGATTTCAGAAATCGGAAGAGAAAGTGGTATCGGTGGATCCCTACTTTAAAATGTCAACAACTTGCAAGGTTTGCTGAGCCTCTCTCAATCTTATTCTCATCTTTTTCTCGTTCTGCCTTTTCCCCCTCTCAGACTTCCCGACCGCACATTCTAGAACTTTGGAACATTCCGCCCCGGCCATGGCATTCCGCCCCCCACTTCCTGCTGGGGTGATATAGGCAAAGTCCCAAAGACCTTTGGGAAAATATGAGAAAAAGAGCTCTAGCAATGCTGTGTGCGCCTGTATATAAAGCATGCATATGCAGATACATGTCCATAACTCTGTGAGGAAAAGATGTGTTCAGACACATTTCCGTTTCCATTTGAATCCATTCACCAAGCATTTACATACACACTGTTTAATGTGCCACATGCCACTGACCTGTGGCTCTCCATGTCAGTTTGTGTGTGTGTGTGTGTGTGTGTGTGTGTGTGTGTGTGATTCGATTAATGCAACTACAGGGTGGACTCATAACCCTCTGTGATAAAAAGGAGCTTATCGTCTCACAGAGACTGTTGGGAAACGTTGCCTGTTTCCCGCAGATTATGCTCATAGACAGGAAACCTAGATGGACACGACATTCCAATCAGTCTGTGCATTCACACACACACACACACACACAACTGGTCTACCTTGTAAACCACCATCTAAATCAATCACATTATGCTTAACTACACAAATTATAAACCGTTTAAAATAAAACAAATGTAACTTTTTAAAGAGATTCTGTCCATATTTATTCACCCTCATGTTGTACGAACACTGCATTTTCTCTGTGGAGATGTTAAGCACAATGTTAGTTTCAGTCACCATTCACTTTCATTGTGTGGAAAAAAAAAATGCAATGAAAGTGAATAGTGACTGAGGCTAACATTCTGCTAAACATTTCTTTTAGTGTTCAATAGAGAAACAAAATTGCACGAGTTTGCAACAACATGAGGGTGAGTTAATAATAACAGAATTAAAATTTTTGGGTAAACTATCCCTTTAATAATCTTGCTTTAAATCAAAACACATGTGCAAAACATCTCAGCAATGCAGGCAAATTTGGAAACACCTTCCAGTGCAATCATCATCTTTGTATACTACATAAAGATTAATCTGTTGCCCTTTAGAGCTCTGCATTAGGCGCGCGCGCACACACACACACACACACACACACACACAGCTGAGGGCAAACTGCGAATGTACTTACGCTGTGAAAAATGTAGTCGTAAAGGAAAGAATGAAAACTAATCAAATAAAAGCACTTAACTTCTCCAACCAAAACAGTCCAATGTGTGTATACATCTCTGCCCCTCTGTCTGTGACGTTTAATCTCTGTATACATAGTACATTGTAGATTTGCCTGTGTGTGAAAATAAGTCCTTTACTTTGACTGCAACCGCAGTAAAACACAAGTTTTCATTACTGCATTCAAGTTCAAGTACAAACAAATGGCTCTGTGTTCCTTTATGAACCACAAGTAGGCGCAAAAGAAATTATGTGTCCACATCAACAAAATGACACAATTATAGTGTTTTTACTCTTTATTTGTGCAGCTAAGGCAACCACTTGTCCAATAAGGGATAAAAGCGTATTGAACTTTTCAACAAGCCGGTCTTTCAGGTTTTGTCTGCCAACTTACAGTTTGCATTGAAGCTACTGAGAAGAGTCTATCAAAATGTGTGGGAGCACAGAAAGTATTTTTTTGTCTAGGGGTCATGGTGCGAGGCTACACCTCCCCTTTACTACTGAAAATTGTA